>JARHVA010002234.1:2362500-2645000 GCA_037957365.1 Torreya grandis
ATGAGAGAAAGGATGAATGAAGGACAAATAAATAGGATGATGAATTATAATATATATAATGAGAGGATGAAGAATGAGATGAAGATGAGATGTGTTAAAAAGAAGACAATAATAGTTTAAAAGCAGATAAGATAGATGATAGAGGTACTGCACATCTACAAGTAAGCGTATTGTCCAAAGAATAATAATTACATAAAGAAACATAATACTATCAAATTTTAAATTAATGTTTAATTGTAATAGAATAATAAGAAATATGAAATAACCATTCACCAGAAGAGCACACTTCCCTAGAGCACAATATTTTATATTTTAATAAAATCTTTCAATTAGGTAGACATGAAGGTGATAGTTTGGAAATACTATTTTTATAACATGCAAACTATTATGGTAATTAAATTCATAATAAATATATTAGAAAGGATTTTAAGGCCATAAAATTAGTTGAACCTGAACAACAACAAAAATAAAGTGCAGGTAAATAAAGTGTGTACAATAATTCTCCTGGTGCGTAGAGTAACACACAGGTAGGATCACTCAAAATGAAACCTTATGTAATAGAATATGTGTAGAATGATCCATCTATACCATTAGACATGATGACTTATCTAGGAGCATTCATAAACCTATCCCATTATGATGGGTCAATGGATCCTAAACAATACCTGCTAACTTACAAAATGAGATGGAAAACTAAGGGTGCCACTAATTAATTTATCTAAAAGTGCCAATTATTAGAGGCACTATTTAGTAGAAAACAAGAGTTCATATACCGATTCTACCTTTATTAGGTAAGTATAAAATATGTTGAGGATTTTCTTGTCATAGAATTTAAGGTCAATAAATGCACTAGTCAAACTATACAAGACCTAAAGGAGATATGACAAAAGTATGGGGAATTGGTCTGTGATTATGATTGTAGATTATATGATTTAATTAATAAGGTATAGTTTTCTTTAATATATAATGACAATGATTCATGGTTCATCTAAGGCTTATGCCTTAAAATTAGGTGTATCATTATGCAAACTCAATATGATACCAAATTACATTCCAGAGATGCTACCCTAAACATAGAATAGATTGAATATTATGGAGAAGATATTGTTACCAATTCCAAAATTGAAAATACACTACAAGATTTCATGAAAAAAATGGAACAATTCCATGAGGAAAATAATCCTAAATTAGATTTATAGTGTACATAGTGAAGAAAAGAAGGACACCATATAAATTATTTTCCTAAAGTTAAGATAGAAATTTTTGAACTCTACTAATTAGTAGGGCATGGTAAAATGCAATACCACCTTCTACATTAATATATCAAGAACCCAAAAAACTTGTATTACAATTTCTACAAGTTGACTAACCATAATGAAAATAATTATAGGGATTTACAAGAGAAAATAAGACATCATTAAAAAAATATCACCCATTAATATGAAACAAATGTCCTCGGTGAAGTTGATGATCTCAATCCAAGAGGTAGATGAAGGTTGTGCAACCCAAATAAGTCCGAAATGGATTCTGAGTTCACTGTAGTGTCAGCCTTAAGGTTTAGTTGGATGGACCCCTTCTTCACCAAGTTGGAAACCTCCAACCCTCATTACCAATATGAATCACCTTGTATCTCACCAATAATGAAGAAAGAACAAACAAGTTTGGACCCACCATCTACTTAACAATAATTCATGATTGGAGATAATAATCAGTAACACCAATATTAGATCACTACACAACCACAAGGAGGGCATAGAGGTTGATATCAGTCCAATAGAGGAGGAAATAAAGCTAGATATAGATGAGGATACTAGGGGGTAGAGGGAATAACTATCAAAGGCCTCCTTTACAATGTTATCTATGAAGATAATATAATTGCATCTAATGAAATTTCCTAAAAAGCCCACAAAGGTACTCATACTGCACATTTTATAAAATCTCTAACCATCATGACACAAAATATTACCCTATTTTAGGAAAACAAAGGAAAGATAAGGTTATTCAAAATGTGAATATGGTGAGTTTAAAACCTAAATAAAATGCATTCTTAAATGTTGTGACATGATAAAAACACATAGACCAAGGGTTAGCTCAACTCAAAATACCATAAGATCAATGGATTTAAAAACCTAAATAAGATAAGTACCTAGATCCAACTATAAAAGAGAGATTCATGTATAAATTTGTGTATATGTTGAAAAACATTCAACATTAAGAGACTACTATTGGTGATGTTTTAATAATCAATACACAAATGTATGTCCAAATCATGCATAATATAGATCAATATGGATTTGTCACTATGCTCATAGATCTCTTTAAACTATTAATTATATTGTGCAATAAGAATATATTTCATAACATCATGCATTTGTTCCATAATCTACTAGAATGTGCATGGCATGGCCAATAAAAGATAAAAAAAACTAGTATGGTATGTTAAGACAAAAAATACCTTTGATGTTGATACATGAATTAATATTTAGGTTACTAGTTATGATAGTCTAAATGTTGTCTTTGATTTTAGTAGCATAGTTAATATGATTCCTATATCTACATGGGAATCTATCAAACAACCTAATGTAAGGGATAGCCTAGTAACTTTGAGTCTAGATGATTATGGGAAGGTTGAGCCCATTGGTATACTAGAATATGTCAGGATCAAATTCATAGATTTGTCTCTATGATGTGACTTTGAAGTCATCGACATGAAGACCAGAACAAGACATTACCCTATGTTGATAGGTAAGAAGTGGGCTTATGATGGTTAAGTGACTATCAATATAATGCATAATCAGCTCATAGCATATCAAGGTGATAAAGATTTTGTCATTCCTCTTAACAAAGTCCATAAGCCTTATATAATTCTAGTTGAACTAGACTCTCCATACGCTACATAAGAAACTAGTTAGATGAATTTTAATTCTAAGGAAAACCCAAAATCTTTGTGTATAGTAGAATTCATTTTTCTATACTAGTATAGAAAACCTTAGGTACAATAATTACTCACTCAACAACTAAATAAATCAGAATAATGGAGGTTAAAACTCAACCATTAATAAATTAGTTTATAATCAAAGAGTGTGTGTCTATGTCTAAAAAATTACCTACTCAATTAGAAGTTGATTTCCTTTATCAATATGATGAACACATGTAGGAATACATAGATCCAACAAGGAAAGTTACTTTGCCATGGGAAGTAACTTCATCTATCAGTGGTGACTTAGAAACCCACCTCATCAATTGGGCTCGAGATGATCATAAACTCTAACCAATGTGAATGGCCTTTGTGTATGAGAAATATCTTCATATGTATTATGAAATATAGGACATTAATGATTTAATTTTAAGATTGAAATTTCATATAATGACCATCAACCAATAAGTTAAAACTTTAAATTATGACTTGAAAGGAGTTGTTGTGATATGGTGGGCAACTCATCAGGAAAATCAATTAGAGTGAGATGATGCGTACAAGCTCATGATCAACAGATTCTAGATTTCATAGTTTATCTGCACCAATTGGTCAATATTTCAATAAGGTGGTGACCCAAAATTCATATACATAATGGTGTTGAAGTTTGGAATGAGGAACAGGTGGCACCAAAGTATTGGGTTCACAGTTTTCACTATAGACTTGCTCCATTACTAGCAACATGGTACATGCACCAAGAGAACATAAGGGAGACCAAACATTAGGCATAACTACATAGTTATTTTATATAAACCTTTGTGTTTGAATATGAATTTTTTCTAGTTTACATTGCACTTTATAAACTCAAGTACTTTTTATGCTAAGGGTGCATAGAAGACTTGAGAACCACAACAAAATCTATTGTGCATAAGAATGTAGCCTCTAATATTAATGAGGCATTACGAAGATATAATATTACTAATAATGAATAATAAGCTCTAACAAAACCATATCACCACATAAGAGATGAGTGTAAAATATTTAGGATTCAGATTTTAATGGTGACCTAGATTTAAATGATTTAATTGAGCCTAAGTGACTTGTAGAACCACTCAAAAACACTGGTGTAGAACCCACTAAAGAAGATAAGTTATGTAGTATCCAAATTAATTATTAGGAAGGGTAATGGATGATATAAGAATCCATTTATGAATAAAAATGTAACATTTATTATCAACCCCTCAAAAATCATGTCTCAAACATAGGGACAAATGAGGTCCCTAACTTGGCAAAAATAAATGAATATTAGATGGAAGATGAGATCTCTAAAGTGATACAAATTATAAGGGATTATCAAGATTTTTTCTAGGACACATAGTATAAAATGATGGCTTTCTAGTAGATCAATAAAACATCATAGTCATCCTAAGTATGCCTCCACATGTTAGTTATACTAAAGTGTGCTCTTTCCTATGGCATACAAGCTACTATCACAAATTTATCAAAGGCTACACATCTATTTCATCTCCACTAGAAACTTTACTACACAAAAAATGCAAAGTTTTTTTTGAAATTTAGACTACCAAGCAACTTTCATTGAGCTAAAATAGTGACTAGCTACTACACCCATACTAGTCATTCTAGATTGGAGTAAGCCTTTTCAGATATATGTGGATGCTTTAGGTATCATAGTTGGTGTTATTCTTGTGAAACTTATAGATGGTGGGTTTGACCATCTTATTAATTTTTCTAGTAAAAAATTATCTAATGCAGAGAAAAATTATACTACCATATAATGGGAAGCATTGGCCATTGTGTTTGCACTTTAGAAATTTTCACACTATTTGCTAAAAACACCATTATAATTATTCACTAATCATCAATCCCTATGATACCTTATCAACAATATGATGTTGTGAGGACACATCTCTCTATGGTTGATGTTATTTTAGTAGTTTCATTTTTGTATACATGTAAATCTAGGAAGAAAGAATGTAGGACCAAACCATCTTAGCCACATACCGAATGGGAAAAAGCTAGAAGAATTACAAGAAGACTCTCTTGATGCTCATATTTTCTATGTCTCTATAACTCTTGAGAATTTCTAATCCATTTCCAAATTTCTCTAATAAGGATTCTTCCCTACGCACTTTCAAGAACATGATAAGAATTAGTTTGTGACTAGAGCACTACCATATACTACCATTAATGGGTTTCTATACCACTTGGGGAAGGATGAAGTCTTACGCAAGGTTGTTATAGAAAATGAAAGACCTTAACTATTTGAGGAAGCTAATTAAGGAGTCATACGATGAAATATTTCATGAGAAGCCATGGCTAAAAAATCTTATAAATCAGATTATGGTGGATAGATTTGTTCCAAAATGCACACAGAGTTGTGCAGCATTGCAATTCCTACCAACACATGTGTAAACCATTATAGAAAGATGAGATGGATTTAAAACCTTTTTTATTTAAGGAGACTTTTGAATAATAGGAAATTTATTTTATCATACTGATCAACCCACCAATCAATCATATTAAATCAAGGTACATTATTACTATGACCAACTATTTTACTAAGTAGGTTAAAGCTACTGCAACACATAACTATGGTGTAAAAGATGTATTAAGGTTTCTATATGAAAATATCATTACAAGGTTTTAGTTCCTTATAAAATTATGTATTGATAGATGAATTCAATTTTTAAACTTTACCATCAAGGCTCTGATTAAATAATTTATGATCTCTCTTCACATAAGCATTATGTATCATCCATATGTCAATAGCCAAGTTGAAGCATCCAATAAAGTACAACAAATTTTTTTGATAAAGATCTATGATGTCAAGTGGGATGACTAGGAGGATCACACTCCTATGATTTTGTGGACATATCACACACATTACAAAAGGGATAAAGGATTTATTCCATTCTAGTTGGTGTATGGTTTGTAATCAATCATGCTAATAGAATACATATTATATGACCTATGTATTCCCATGGTTATGGAACTCAAATATCATGAGTCTCTTACTAACTGACTCATTAAACTAAATCTTATGGACAAGTTTAGATGTAAATGATCATAGATACAAGAATTACACAAGTAGTTATAGAAAGCATGGCATGATAGGAACTTGTGACAAAAATAATTTCACAAAGATCAAATAGTCTTCTTGTATGATAGTCATTTCAGAGCATTCTCAGGCAAGCTATATATACAATGGAAAGGGACCTATATTATACATGACTTAACATATCAAGGAATTATGGTTTTAAGAAATCTATACGTAACCATGTCACTAGGGTGGGTAAATGGTGGTAGGCATAAGCCCTACTACTAATAGTTTAATGGTCTTATTATGCAAGCTGAGTGGGTGTCAACTAGTACCATGTATATTATGATTTCCCTATTTTTACATGTTTTATGCATGTTTCTTTTTTTTTTAAAGATGTTCTTAGTAATGATATTTGTGAATTGCAAATACCAAGCATCATGTGCACTAGATGTGCATAGGAGGATCCATGTGTGTTGTCAAAAAATTCAAAGAGGAGTGACTAGAAAATTTTAATTCCAAAAAAAGTATGGAAATGTCACATAAAAAATATATCGATTAGATAATGGAAATCCACTAGAAGTATATTCCATATCCATTAGTTGATGGATGTGATATTCAAAAAATTGATGGCTTGTCAACATCAATTACTCATACCCTTATGCGTACACCAAATAACATAATGGTGTAACTCTACACATGCACAAATAACTAATTATTTTAATGGCCAAATCAAATATCAATTTTCCACATCTACTATTGCATTCAAGATGAGTGGATAGCTATGTGAAATGTTTATATAGACCCTAATAAGTATGAATTATATAAAATATAAGTTTGAATACAAAATCAACATTTAATCCTTGCGAATATTTTTCATGAGATACAATTATCAAAGATTTGAGCTATTTTATTACATAAAGAATACAAAGAATTTTAGTTTCATCCTTTACATAACTATAGATACTTCACTATTGATTACGGCTCCCACTGATGAAAAAAAGAAGTTATGGGTGTTAAAATTGCACTTCAATAAATAAAGTATACTAATCAAGATCCATTTAACTACCTCTACCAAGATGAATAGAATCTATTATGCCCTAATCCTATTGATGTTGTACAACCACTTGACCTCAAAACTCCCCATCAATTCTAGATTATTGATATTGAACATATGTTATGTATGCCTACATTTAGTGGACTAGGAGGGATTATACAAGTATTTATTAGGTGATACAATGAAGGCATAATCTATTTAGGCCTGGATGAGACTATTGTCATCAACACACAAGCCATGGTCTAAGCTCTAGGCATTCCTACACATGGGATCGCTACTACCATACAAGACAAAAATGCCTCCCATTTTATAATAATGTCAAGATCTATATGTACAAGACAACTAAGGGATCTCTATTGATGAAATTCTAGATGAGCCAGTGTGCATCCTCATGGAATGCATCACTAGATGATATTGGCAAATGACCAAGTTCACTAAGAAAATTCCCAAGGGCATCATGGACATCACTCACATGATGATCCACTAGAATAAATAGTTTAATTATCTAGAGTAATTCATCTAAGAGCTGCTCATGAATATTAATAAATATTTCACCTCCCCCATGTAAACATTCTAGTATTAGTTCTTGATTCTCATGCTTTGCTTCACGTAGTGGAAGTCATGAAATGGTGAAGTGCACCTAGATATAGACTATTGGCTGATGTAGTAATTCCATAATCTTATCTAGACATAGGACCATGAAGCTCTCTCACATGATGGCAAGTTTAAATATTAGTGAGAGGAGTTCCTAGATCTCATACCACACATCCTAGATTGCTACCCAACATCATGCAGTACCTATGCCAACACATATCCACTATTTAATTTCTAAAGTGTTTCTTCATCACCATACATGAGCTATCAATGTCATTATTCAAACTAATTTATTTATTTTTGACAATGGATATAGTATAGGTCAAAGCAACACAACAAAAAAAGTTTGTAGCTAGGTGTGTGAACCCCTTGCAATCCATACCACCTAGTACAAATATTCCTATTATGTAAAAACTAGATCCAACATCTAGCTCATAGTCATGAAAGGGGAAACATAAACTAGATCATCATTTGGTGCCCCCTCTCCCAAAGTGAATAACACATAGCCTTACAATGTATAAGGATGATCCCAAGGTGTTGCAGATCATGAACTCATGAAACCTCATCCATATGGGCATACATGAGTAGGAATTCTATCATGTCATGATTGCAGACATGGCTAGAGACTACTATGAGGAGGAATATAAAAATATTCTTTTGGAAGGTAGTGCACATGGTGTAAGTCTATAATTATATTCCTCTAGAGTTATGGGTAGACCTCCCATCCTACCCACCTTCAATCATCATAGACACAATATGAGAAGAATCAAAGTACCTCTAATGTAGAATGGACTTCTTCTAGCCTTAAAATACTTTAACATTCACAATAGACATCATTATTGCACCCCTACAAAAGATTCCACATAAATAACTAGTGTGTAGGCCCCAAAGATATAGGGATGCATGAGTCCCCTCTATCTTAGAAGAACACATATTTGGATGACTAGTCATTGTGCAAGAAGCATAACCTACACTAGAATATACTTAACCACTACCAAGATGCAAATTAGTCATGATCAGGAGGAGTAAGTAATAGGTTTCAAGCTTGGAGGTGAGACTAATTGATTCACCACCATCACCATAGGCTCAAAATGTTGAGGAACTTGTACTTTAATATTTAATAGATGATGAGAAATAGGTTGATAGGGAAGGAGCCATTTGTGTAGCCAAATGCAGACTCAAGAAAGGAGGAAAAGAAAAGAAATAAATAATAATAATAATAACAAAATTATGCAATGTAGTAAGTTAAAGATACTCAGGCAAAACAATAAGCTAAGGATGTAGAGGTGAACACTCATAGGGTCGTAGATGTGGCCAAGTAAGCCCAAGAAGTAGATAACATAGAAATTTTGGTAAGAGAGATAGAATAAGAAAAAGTAATAAAAAGAAGAAAAGAGGAAACAAGATGTAGTGGTCCAGGTGTAGTAATAAACTGAGGAAAATGCTAGGAAGAAGAAGGAAGAGGATGATGTAGCCCTATGGAAATATCAAGTGTGAGCACAAGCACAAGTAGAGGCATATGCCCAAGATATACATGAGAAAGCCAATGATATGGCCCTAGAAATATAAAATAAAAAGAGAGAAGAAGAAGAGTAGAGGAATAAGGAAGAATAGGAGAAAAAGAATAAAGATGAAGAAGAAGAGAAGAAGAATAAATAAGAGGAAGAAAGGAATAAGATATAAGAAGAAGAGAAGAGAAAGAAAGAGGAACAAGATGAGAACAAGAAGATGGATGAAGAAACATAGAAGAATTAGGAGGAGGATTAGGCCAAATGAAAGATGATTGAAGATGCTTCATAAAAAAGTAAGGTAACAATATAAGCCATAACATAGCCACAAGCAACAGGAACCATGCAGATAGGTTTGAAGTTAACACATCTACCACTTGGAGGTGTATGGTTGTGGGATCTTCCTATAGTGGGTGCTTAGTGGGTGCTTGGTACACCACCTTCTCCCTTCCACTTGGTATCATTCCATTCCATGACCGTACAACATCATAAAGTACATTGGATGTGATTTTAGTCAAGGAGAAGGCCCCTTTGGATGTGTCCCATCTACCTTTGAAGAAACAACTAGAGGGTATCATAGTCCTCCAAGATTCAATCATGTAGAAGGTTGCCTCCCAAGCATAGGAATAGGATCAATCAAAGGTATAACATGTAAAGTTTAGGGATTACCTACATGAAGCAATAAAGATGATTAAATCCACCTAACTAAACTTGACTTCTCAAGTAATTAGGGACCAAGTGATGTTAGACTATATCAGGCTCAAGAACTTGGTCTCAAAACACACAAAGGATTAGTGTGTAACCTAGTAATTTCATGTAGTTAACACATTGGGATAGATTATAAATAATAAGTCCACTACTTTGATTACTCTACTGGAATAGTATCAAATCATGATTACCATTACAACCCTCCAATCCCATCAAGTCACACGCAGTCTACTAGACTAGAAGAACCATAATGATAATTATCTTATTATCTTTAGTGCATATTTTATCATAATCATAGCTACTAAAGCAACCATAAATAGTTTGACTACATTGATAGATGTGAATAACATTTAACTCTAGGAATTAGTCACCACTAAGGAAAATTTGTGATTGACTCATCAACTAGTAACATGACATATAACACATTTCATTTGTATGCCTCTAAGAGGAACACCATGAAAAAAAATTAGACTATCTAAGCAAAGAAATATTGATGAGTGTAAGTAACACAATATCAGCCATGAGCATCATCGATGATTCAAACCTAAAAGAAGTCATCATTTATAATATACCAATGTATGTCCTGATCTATGTGGTCTAGGAAGTGATCCTTGATTGCCATACCTATAAAATTGACTTGACTCCATTCTAAAATAAGGTGGCTCAAATTATCAATGTCCCAGTTTGAAATCTACCATCTCAGCTTTAACAAGTCATTATGTATCATAAGGCTGCATAGTCTAGGTCCAAGGATCTTATGGGCTAGTCCTTTTCCATAGAAATTCCACCTCCTTCTAGTTGAGTATGGTGAAATGCACAACATTTGAAATTTTTTGTAAACACATTGTTTTTTGGGATGATTAGTAAGATGAACAGAGCTAGGATGGCTGAAAACCCATAAAGGGTGACCACTTGGTTATAATAGCCTATTGAAAACTCAAAAGGGTGATAGTTTGGTACATTAATTAGTTGAAAACCCTAAAAGGTGTCTTAGTAGTATGTAAGAGGTGAAAACTAGAAATGGCACCTTGAGTGATTACTATGACTCTTACTCATCTACACACTTCTTTAGCTTTTACCTTGAATGCACCAACAGATGATCCTAAAATGTTATCTTCTGATGAGACAACACTTTAAGTCTGGTAAAGTTTTGGGAGAAGAAAATAAATAATTAAATTTACTTAGGATATTATTTTTATATATATGCATTATGTAAGTAGTTATTGTCTATATGTATTTTATCCTATCCTCCATGACTTGTAAAAGGATTGAAGATGAATAGTCTCCTCTTTTAGCACCATAAAATGAGAAGAATGTGAATAGTCAGGGACTAAAAATGACTATAAATATGTATTCTTTTATAAATAGGAGTATTAACATTTGTTGAGATCAATATAGACTATGTGGTTATAATTACCTATTGAACTTATTATGTTTGTTCCTTATGTGCGATGTCTTATTAATTTTGAGCTTAATTCCATCTAATTTACTATAAATGCTTTATGCACTTTCATGAATCATTTATTAATATTAATTCCTTCTTACTTCATGATAATTCATATATGTCATGCTTCTGTTAAGTATGAATTCTTTGCACTATCCTGCACACTTAGGTTAAACTTAGCCATCCTCATCCTTAACATGTTTTTTTGTACCAAGAACCTTTTCTAACACCACCACATATTCCATGGTGAGTTTTTTTATTATGAAATTTTCTTTAGAATCCTAAATACAATGGAGAAGAATACCATTTAACCCTCACTTATAAATCACACCCCTTAATATTAGATATTGGGAACCTCACTACTAAAAATCATGCTTAGCATTTTTGAATAAATCCAAAGGAATGATACCCTTAGAAAAATAATAAAATATCTATGTGAACCACAATTTAGACTCCTGGGAGGAATATGGGATAAAGGAGGCTAAGGAAGACATGGTATAAACAAACTTGTTGGTTAATTGAGGAGTGGCTAGATGAAATAATAGTTAAGGGTGGATAACAACTACTTTGTTATCACATTATACCTATAGAGGATGTTATTATTGCATTGATATATGTTAGTTACTTTATTGACTACTATCTAGGAGTCCCTAAAAATATGAAGTGACTTAACACCTAGAGCCAAAGCTATTTGGAGACATATAATTAAGACTTTGTATTCTACCATGTCATGAGTATTATCAAAATAATGATTAAAATATAGGGGATAGGAATTCCTTTAAGTGGTATTATAATAATCCATGCTCATCCTCCATGTTCAAATTTAGATCCATCAAATAATAATGTTATCTAATATTCAATATCTCCTTCAGATGTGGAGGCTATAGATTCATCAGGGAATTCATAGTTAGATGGGAGATTATTAGTAAGGGATGCCTCCACTAACTAATCAAAAATTATCTTTCCCTTAATTTAATTTTGATTAAGGAATTTGAGATCAAAATTAGTGTGAAACATAATCCATCTTACCATTCATTGATTTTGATATGTTTTCAAATGCAAGAACTTAAGAGGATTGATATTGGTAATCACATAGGTCTTTTGATTAAGTAAATAATGGTGAAGCTTAGAAGTTATGAATACTAGGTCCAAAAATAGTCTTTCTAGATGCATGTATCAAGTCTCATACACAACTAAAGTATGACTTATATAATAAATAGCTTGCTCTCTATGCTTCTCATCTTGATGGGTAAACATAGAACCTAAATCAGGATCTGTAGCTAAGATGTACAAGTAAAAATGTTTATCTTCTCTTGGTGGAATAAGTATAGGGGAAATAAAAAATATTTCTTAAGAGTATCAAACACTACTTGACAATTTGAATCCCATACAAATTAGATGTATTTTTTTAGAAGGTGATGAAAGGGTTGACATCAGTTAGATAATTATAAATAAAGAAATGAATAGAATATAATTTACCATGTAAACTATGAAGCTTCTTGAAGTTGAAAGGAGGTGGTATATAGATAATAGCTTTAATTTTAGTAGGATAAACCTTGATTGATTGAAGGTAAATGATAAAACCCAAAAGCTTACTTGATAAAAATCCAAACACACACTTTTTGGGGTTACGATGAATATGACATTTGATCAAATGACTAAATATTTTTTAAAGGATAGATAGTTGATCCTTTTGGTATTTATATTTACTAAGGAGATCATCCACATAGCCTTCAACAATTTTTTTATATAAATCATGGAAAATATAGGTCTTAGCACATTAGTAAGCTGCTCCTATGTTCTTTAAACTAAAAGGCATGACCCTATAACAAAAATAACCCTATGGAGTAATAAAATAGGTTTTCTATTGATCCTCTAGGGTGATAAGGATTTGATTATAACTAATAAATCCATCCATGAGTGATAAAATTTTATGTCCTATAGTGAGATCCATGAGTTGGTTGATATTATGAAGTGGGAAATCATCTTTTGGATAAGAGATATTAAGATCATGAAAGTCCATAAAAAGGATTAGTTTCCCATGGGTTTTGTGATAGTTAATATATTAGATATTCACTGAGGGTAATCAATGGGTTGGATAAAATTAGTAGATATACAACCACTACAATTCTTCCTTAATAATAAGTGCTACACAGGGGTGCATCTTTCAATGTCTTTTATATATTGGTTTGGACTCAAGAATGGTGATGATGTTATGTATGTCCATAGAAGGATCTATTCCTAGCATACACACATAAGACCAATCAAAATATTAGCTATGATTAGCAAAGAATGTTATGAAATCTTGGTGTTCCTACAAGTCTAAGGATTGGCTAACCTTGATATATCATAGAACCTCAAGTTTTTGTATGTTAATATCAGTTGTGACCTTGTTTAAAATACTAGGAAACTCATATGCTATGAATATATTTAGATATGAGTCTCCTTCCCCTACATAATTTAAATTAGATTCATCATCTTGACACTCCATTACATGGACTAAGGAGGAATCTTCATCTATTAGGTCAAGAAAAATTAAAGGAAGGTGTACAATTTTCTCATCACTTAAATAGGTTAAGGGTTTTGAGTAAATGGTATTAATAAAAAATGTTAGGAGGAATGGAAATGGTGTCATCAATTGACATAAGAGAATCGAGAAGGGATGAGGGAGTTTCATCATCCACATCCATAGGGATAAAGGACATTAAAGCACTATCATTGTCAACTTTAGGATATTTCTTGAAATTGAGGCCATTTTTTCAAATAGTTTTCTAACGTATTTTTTCATAACCTCATGAGGTCATTTTTTCATAATGTCCAAGGCCAAATCGTTTACAAGCACATCATTGAAGATAGGTTTTCACCAAGTGTCTTTTGTCAAGAAAGGATAAGCTAGACATGAATGGTTTGGTATGTATTTGAATTTATGTATTTAAAGAGGATTAGTCAATTCCTGTATAGGTTAAGTGTGTTTGGAGGTACAGAGGTCTGAAGGGGATATTGTCTCCTAGGTTGGGTTGGTAAGTATATTATTGGTCAAGATGTCCATGTAGACACTAGATAACTATACACTTGTAGTTTTCAATGACTAAATGCCTTGAGACCCCAATAAATACCCCATTAAACTTCTTAACCCTTAAAAAACCCCTCTTAACCTAACTAAATCAATATTTTCCTAGTCACATAATACTATTCAAAAATACTATTTGAAATTACTATTCAAAAGTACTATTCACTATCACTATTCAGAATGACATGGCAAGTGGAATGGCATGTGACATGTCAAGTGAAATGGAAGGTGATTTGGGAGGTGAATGGAATTTGACATTTCTTAGAAGTGATGTCGATTAATGTGGGACATCATACCCCACTTGGGACACTTATAAAAGTGCTTGATGACCTCATTTAAGCATCACAAGGGCCCCTCTTGAAATATGACAAATTCACCCTCAAGGGACCATTATTCAACATGTATTTTCTATGAAATTAAACTCCAAAATAAGATACCTACCTATTTAAGCTAAAGGGCACCCATTTTTGACTTCTTAACCCAAATGGGACACTCACCAACTCAAATAGGAATCCCCACCCACCTCATTTTGAATAATTCATCCACCACATATAAAATGGAACCATACCTCTATTATTACTCTTTTGGCATGACTGTTCACAACATATGCTATAAATCCCCCTATTTCTTTCACACAGGTTTAAGTTGGAAAGTGGAAAATTAGTATTTTTTGTTATTAACATTGTATTACAAGTTTTTAGAGGAGGTTATCCACTTGAGAAGGAGGTTATCCTCATCTTGGAGGATAAAATATTCAAATAATTGAAGTTATAATGAAATCACTCTAATATTTTATCAACAATATCATCAACAATACCATCATCGACAACCATCTCAAAGGTAACCTTGTTTGTTTATTTCATTTCAACTTATTATCTCCTTTGGCCTATTCTCTCTTGGCCTCCATACATTTCACCTTTCACCTCTTCCTTTTCCCCTTTTTCACTTCATTTATTTCCTTGGCCATATTTACCCACTTGACACTTTTTACCTCTTTTCCATAATTCACCCACTTGACCCCTTTTGCCTCTTAGCCATATTTACCAACTTGACCATTTATTAATTTTACCATTTTCCATTATATATTCTTGATAATTTTTACGATCACCTTATTTATCATTTCAATCATTTATCAACCTCAACCAAACCATCTTTCCCTTTTGACTATTTAAAAAAAAAAAAAAAACCATAACCTTGCCTCAACTAGCCTTTTAGCATTTGCTTTATATAGTCATTTTATTAGCAAAGAATCCATCTTAATTGTATTTAATTTCATATTTGATATAATTTAATTCAATTATATTTAAGTTTATCATTTAAATTTAATTATCCAAAGAAGGTGGATTGACAACCTCCTAGGAATCTTTCACTTTTGGGACTAGCTCATGCTAGGCAATCCACTTTGCTACTTATCTAACAAATAATTTTTCTTAGTGTTTTTTATTGTAGGTTATTCCTTCCTAGACAAAGAGGAGTATCCACCATCATCTAGATCATATGTGCATTTTATATGAGGTTATCATAGCCATTACACTTATTGATTATTTCTTCTTTTCATACTTTAAAAAAAGTAGAAATAGAGAGAAACAATTTGGCACGCCTGGTAGGACCTAGTTCCCTTTCTTCCTTAGTTGTTTGCTCATCAAATGAAATCATTTATTTTTGGGATTAAAAATAAACCATTTGCATTCATTTATTATTTTATGATTTTAGTTCATATACTAACTTAGGATGCAAAGTAATATTATCATAGCATTAACACTTGTTATCACACACAAAACTAAACCAAAAAATAAATTTACACATCAAAATAATAATTTAGAAAAGAAAATACTCAGATTTCATTAATTGGTGCAACCTTACCCCCTCTCAACTATCCCACTTGGATTTAACCACCAAGGGGAGAACCAACTCAGCTCTTTAGTTGAGTATAAAATCTAGACTTGGTATATATTAGCTAAGCACTTGCATTGGCTATGACAGCATGAAGTGAGGGGAGAAATCCCCAAACACCAAGCCATGTACTAAAGTTTAACATATATCTTCCTTTTGAGCACCTAAACAACCCAAAACTATCCATATAATTCCACTTTAGTACCTATTTTTCAAAGCTAACCTCCCTAATCACACTCTTTAAGGCATAAGCCAAAAGTAATTTAAAAGTAATCATAAGGACAAAACATACTTATTAGTATATGTATTGATTTCTTTGAAATTTTTGGTTTTGCTCTTTTTTTGAGGTGAGTGTCTCAATAACATTCCCTTTTTCCTAATATGGTTTTTAATAGACAATAAGTGATAAATTAAAACAACAAACCACCATATTCATCTTCATCTATGGATTATACCTCAAACACTGAAAAATATCCTCATTCTTCACCTCACCATTATCCTCCACCACATTCTCCTTCTAGAATCCCAATCATATCTAGACAACATTACCTTAACCCATTACCTCACCATACCCCACCTTCTTTGGTTCCTTCTTCTAATATTTCTCTTGGAATGCCATCTCACCTTATGGTAGGTACCACTTCAACCCAACCATTAACCCAAGCCTCTTCCAACACCCCATCTACCAAACCTCAAACCAATCATTCATCCCTAACCAAACACCTCCTATCATACCCCATGTCAATTCAACTTTTCCATTTGTTACCTATACCCCATCCACCGATGCATTATCTTCCATTTGAGCTTTTATATTCTCTTATAACACAACCAATCCCTCATCCATAGTCTAAATTCAAATCCTAGTACTCTCCATACCTCAAAACCTTCCCCCAATCAGCACTAGAGTAATTACCCAACCTCAACTTTCCTAACTTCTTCCTACCTCAACCATACCAACCACATAATTTTCTCAATTAGTACTTATGACAACTTACCAGTATGTCCCTCACCCATAAGCTACATGCCTCCCTATACCCAAGATTTCATACCAAGTAGCTATTATATGACACCATCTCAATCTATTCACACCACATATCAATGTGTGGCTTCTTTAGCACCATCTGGTGCCTATTCATACATTTTCACAACCCAACCCCAATAAAATGTACCTCTTAATAATGTGGATTCCCAACCTCTACTTGATATAATCAAAATTATAATGGACAAAATGACTATTTTGGAGTCATCCATCTCTACCTCAGCTAATATTTTATCTTATGACCAAATTTGTAATGAGCCTATCCATCCATTTTTGTGCATTCATGCTTACCCTCATTAGTGGGAATTACCTAAATTTTCTAAATTCCAAGGTAAAGAGAATCCTTAGTGGCACCTAAGAGATTATTTTCATGATTTTTACTTGATCACTTATGATGATTCTCTCATCCTTTAGACCTTTCCCATGTCATTATATGGAGCCACCCTTGACTAGTATAGTACCCTTCCCACTCATTATATCTTTTCTTTCTCTCAATTGGCACAAACTTTTTTGGAACACTTTTTAGTAAACATATCTAAAAATGTTCACATTATTGACCTATACTCCATTAGATAATTTGAAGATTAATCCATTATTGATTTTGTTGCCAAATAGAGGGGCCTCATCAATTAACTTACCTTCCCATTACCCCAACCTAAATTGATGAAATTAATGGAATTATTCTCTCGAGGGTGTGCCAAGAATATTGTTCCAACTCTCCAATTTCAAACCTTTAGGAACTTTGACGAAGCATTCATTATGGTGAACAAATTGGAAAACTATTCTATTGATGAAGGGAAGTTGAAGCTTTGAAATAAGAAATTTAGTTTCAAATCCACTAACTCATCCACCACTAAAACCATGAATCCAACCAATTATAAAGGAAAAGCATCAACACATTCATTTGTTCTCAAAACTATGCCTCCTCTAACCATCAACCAAACACCTCAAACCAACAATCCTTCCAATCACCAAAACCATACCCAAAACTATGCTCCTTGAAACCATTTATCCTAATTATGGAGTCTTATGCATCAATCTAGAAAAATTACTTAAAGACAATCTAATAAAACTTCCACCCATCAAGCCCCCTCAATAATTCAATACTTCTCACCCCCCTTCTTTGGTGGTACAATGATAATTATCATTATGATTATCATCAGGTTGTTGGACATGATACTAATAGATGAAATACCTTTAAGAGAATTGTCTAAGACTTAATTGATAAAAGGGAGATTTTTTTTGATAACCCAAATGCTCCTTCCAACCAATCTCTTGATATTTTTTGTAAACCATTCCCAAATCAGCCACCTTCAACACCACACCATGAAAACCAACCTAAATCCTCCAACTCACATGAGGCACATGTAATTAATGTCATCAATAAAGTGCCTATTGCTGAAAAAGTCATCAACTCTATCACCCTAATAGTGGTAAACAATCCACCATCACCTATTTCTCTAGGTGCCCAAATGAAGGAAGTAACTACCCTTTCCACTTTCTTAGATGAAACCACAATTTTTTCCACCTCTACTATGGTGGAAATACCCAAGGAGATAACCATTCCATCAACCATTTCATCCACCCCTCTAATCCAAGTAGAAACACCACCTACTTCTTTAGATAACCAAACCCAAGAAGAAACTATGACTTCCCTTCCATCTGAAATCATTACCCCTACCACTCCTATTATAAAAGCATCTATACCCCACTTGGAAACTATTTCCAAAGAAACCTTACCCTCATCTACCCCATCATCATTTTTAGAATCTTCTACCAAAGATAACAACATTAAAATCACTCCTTCCTCAAAGGGCTTGCTCTTCGAAACTAATGATTAGAGAAAAAGACTTATTTATAAACCCTTTTCTTATCTTATTTAAAATTTGGAACTTCACTCCAAACCTAAATTTAATAGAGCCACATTTTGGCATCATCTTGGACTCTCGTATCAAATCAAATCTGAACCTTCCACCTCACTTGAGTTTACCATCGAGCCTATTGCTATAACTCCACCAAATACCCATCTTAAGATCATCATTAAACCATCTATCCTACCCTCACCTAAAATTTTCAAACCACCATATGCTTCTTTCATTAAGCCACAAAAAAATTAAGGGATCTTTCCCATGCCTAATCTCGCTCACTCTCCATTGAGATTAGATTTAAACATATCAACCCAATCAAATACAAATCCAATTAAACCTATTAAAAGGGGAGGGTTTTCTAGGCCACAACCTTAGGTTAGGCCCATACCACCTCCTTCACCTTTACCATATATTTTGGGACAACATCCTTCCACCATTCCCATTACCTACTCTTCCTCCAAAAAACCATCTCCCCTTTCTCTACCTATAACAACCCAACCCTCTACTTCATCATCATTCCTTACCAACCTTTATCCATACACTTTCCCATCCATTAAAACCACATCATCTATACCTTAAATTCCTAAACCTAGTACAACTAATCCAATTCTTCCTAAACTACCAACTAAATCACTCCATCAACCACACCTTTTATCTAAAACAATTTACCCTGTAAGATCCCTACACCCAAAGTTTAAACTTCACCACCTTCTAGATCTTTACTGGAATCTTATAAAATCATTTTTCAAAGACTATTACAAGCCTATATCGTTATCTTACCACAAACCAAGCCTTTTGACTTGACTCACCAAAAGCCAACCTAGGTTAAGGACAATATTATTTGTCTTTATCATAGGACCCCTAGGCATGATATAGAAAATTCTAAAGCCCTCTAATTAATTATTCATGGCCTTTTAGAGGAAGATGATGTACTGGACAAAAATTCAATAAGTCTCTTTCCTCTTCTACCACCTATCAATCACCAACTTCCTTGATTTTACCAAGGAATGAAGAGAGGAACTGGAGTAACCATGCCCATTATCAATACCCTTCATATGGTGACTCAGTCTTGAGCTCAATAAAGGGATATGGGTAAAGTCATCCAACAAAATGAATAGGGTAAGGCCAAGGTAGCCATTCCATGGTCTTATCCTTCAACTCCCCAACCAACTAACCACACCCAAACAAATACACCTTCTCTTTCACACTCACAACCACCCAAAACCAAAGTCTCCATTTTGGGAGCCCCTTCTTTTTCTAATGCATCTCCATTCATCCTGTGATTGGTGTTAAAACAACTTCACCAAAAACTAGTCAAAATGGGCCTTTATGACTTAATTAACACCTCACCTCAACATCATCAATCTTTAATTGAAGTAATGCATTCTATAGAGGTTCAGCCAAATGATCTCCAACCTATTGCATCTTTGATTGGAGCCATCCAATATGCTACCATGGTCACTTTTCAAGAATTGAAAACTATACCATATCATAGTGAAGACCCTGATCCCCCTCTTTTCATAACGACATCCATCAATCAAACATGTATCAAAAGAGTCATGATTGATTAGGGAGAGATAATCAATATCATCTCCTACCATGCTTATGATCAACTTTAACTACCTACAAACATCATGTCTAAAAGCTTGGCAATTCTCTAATCATTCAATTATACCATGGCTATCACTCTAGGAAAAGTTGTTCTCCACATCCATTTAGGGCCTTTAACTATTCTTGAATTAATTTATGTCTTAGAGGATGAGTTTAAATATAATTTTTTACTCGATCACCCTTGGATCTGAGCCATGGGTTGCATCCCTTCGAACCTTCATCGATGTATCAAATTTGAACATGAAGGACAAGTCATTATAGTCAAAGCTAATTCGAGTCCCTTAACTTCCTATATTATGACATATCATCCCAATGATGTCCTTATTCCACTTTCACCCCCTCCACAACTAACCTCTAACCAAACCACTACATCAACCCCATTCACCAACACTTATGTCTACAATAATGAGGAAATATCCACTAGTTCAACCATCCCTTCATCCTATAACTTGATTGAAAAACCCTTGTAATCCACATCTCATGTTGGGGGAATTGCTATGTACCTAGTGATATGATATATTAATGTATATGGGTTGATGGAGATGCTGACATGTGGCACACATCCCCTTAGTTAGTTATATGGGTACAATATATTAGGATAATAGAGTAACTTGTGGAAGTAGTACATTGGGTAATGGTTGGCCTACATTGGGATTAAGAGGTTATCCATTACCTAGGGATATGATATATTGATGTATATGGGTTGATGGAGATTCTGACATGTGGCACACATGTCAGCATCTCCATCAACCCATATACATTAATATATCATATCCCTAGGTACATAGCAGGAATATTGACTCTTAGATTTAGATGCTTTCCCTTCTTTATACAAATTTGGGAATCTCCAAAATAATCCATATTATGATCCCAATATCAGTACCCTTGTCCCCTTTAGCCTTTCTAATAATAGAACATATTTTATCTATGGGGGACTTGATAAGCCACTCCTTTTTCTCATCACCATGCCTTATATCCAACCATTCACTTCCAACTTTTCTTATCTTAGCAATCTAACCTTTGCATAGACATACCTTCATTAGTGCCCTTATACCAACATAAAATTTCCTTCATTACTCCTTGGGTAAACTTCTACTATTGGTTCATGTTTTTTTGCTTAAAGCACACAAGAGCAACATATCAATAGGCCATAACCTGTGTCTTCCATGATCTTATTCATAAAATTGTAGAGGATTATGTAGATGATCTCCTAAGAAAATCTAAACATTGTAAGGACTATTTATCTATTCTCACTATCATTTTTAATAGACTGATCTACTTCTATGTTTGGCTCAATCCCAAAAAATGTATTTTTGGGGTTCTATCTATAAATCTTCTAGGCTTTATCATCTCCCTTCATGGAGTTGAGATTGACCCTGCTAAATTCAAAGCCATCCTATAAATTCCTCACCCAACAAACCTTAAGCAACTTTGTAATCTATAGGGAAAAATATAATCTATTCATCACTTTATATCTTAATTATCAGAGAGATGCCAACCCTTTCACCACCTTTTGAAAAAAGACACCTCCTTTAGATGGACCAAAGATTGTTAATAAGCCTTTGATTCACTCAAAGAATAATTTATTTCTCTAATTATTCTTATCCCACCTAGGGATGACCAAACTTTATACCTTTACATATCCACCATCATCCAGATCATGTGCACATTTTATACTAGGTTTTCATAATGATTACCCTTATTGATAGTTTCTTCTTTTCATACTTAGGAAAAAGTAGAAAATAGAGAGAAACATTTTGGCACACTTGGGTTAAGGAAAGGCGGGTATTTGTATCATATTTTGTGAAGAGTTATGCCAAAAGAGGAATAATAGATGTATGGTTCCATTTTCTATGTGGTGGATGAATTAATCAAAATTAGGTGGGTGGGGATTCCCATTTGGGTTGGTGAGTGTCCCATTCGGGTTAAGAAGTCAAAAATGGGTGCCCTTTCTCTTAAAGAGGTAGGTATCTTATTTTTAATGATAATTTCATTTGTGAAGGTAAAATACATGTTGACTAATGGTCACTTGAGGGGAAATTCACCATATTTCAAGGGGGGCCTTTATGATGCTTAAATGAGGTCATCAAGCACTTTGGGAAGGGTTCTAGGTGGGGTATGATGTCCCGCATCAAGCCATGTAACTTGCCATTTCACCTTACCATGTCACTTTCCATGTCATATGCCATGTCATCATGAATAGTAATAGTGGATCTCATAGTAAATATTAATAGTGAATAGTATTTATGAATAGTAATTTCAAATAGTGATTTTGAATAATATTATATGACTAGAATAATAGTGATTTGGTTATTTTAATAGGGTTTTTTTAAGGTTTAATAAGGTTTAGGGGGTTTTTAGGGGGTCTTGAGGAATTTAGTCATCAAAAAATGTAAGTGTGTAGTTTTCTAATGTCTGCATTTTGCCCCTTTTTGTTATCTATATTTGAATCAACAAGCTACCAAAAAAAATGCTTGGTTGATGGTTAGGGTGACTCAATTATGGAGGGAGGTGTTCCCCCTCAAACTAATAATTGATGAGGAAAGGTTGAATTGGGTGTAGGTTTAATAAGCAGTCAGTGGGGAGGCACTAGATGGTGCCATAAGGTAGCTAGACATGTGAAATTCCAATGGGTGAAAGGTGACTAAACATGGTATTCAAGATTAAGAAAAGACTAAATTCACCAATGTTGGTAAAAATAAGGTTGATCTTAGAAGTACATGTGATAGGTATAACTGATCCATAACATTGGTCATCATTGATCGAGTTAGGCCTATCAAGTCATCTAAACAGGCTCAATGTTGGTCAAAAGTCTTTAGGGTAGGAAGTGTTCTTGAAAAACAACATAATTGTTTAGGTCATGCATGAGGTGGTGCAAATTTTTAAAATTTTACCATGGCAAGGTTGGTCATTGTAATCAAAATTTATTAAAAAACACACAAATGTTTTCGGTCAAAAGCAACCAACATCAAGGTGGACATGGTGAAAGCATGGGTGGATTGGGTATGGGTTGGAAGGAGATAGCTAAGCTGACTCTAGATGCATGTGGTAAGTGGATTCTACCTACATAGTTCCATAGATAAGAATCCAAAAATAATGTCAGGCCAAATGTAGTTCTTTTAAGGTGAAGAGTATCGGTTAACTTGGTTACCCCAATTTCATATCATGTAGTTAGGTCTGATTGAAGGATGTTGGAGAAAGGAAAGCTCCAAAAGGGTGGAAAATATGGGTATCAAATATTTTTCAGATTTTTTTGGTATAAATGGTGGATGAGATTACATAGGATGTAATTAGATGATTACGTCAACTATGCAAAAAGGAATTTGTAGCCATGGATAAGTAGGTTTAAACATGAAATTTATATCACCACTTAAAAAAAGGAAAAATATGATTTACCAAGAATTATAAAATTTGGCACTACTTGAATTATCATGGTGATCTAATGGGTTATTTCGTCACCATCCAAATAAGCCAACATTGTACACACTTCACAATAATGTTGTTAACAGGCTATGGAAGGGTATGAATCAACAATTCAGTGAAGTAAAGTAGCAGAGTGGGTAAATGAGAAGTGGTGAAGATTCAAACCCTTCAACCTTGATTCAATGGGGCTCAAAAATAAGTAAGCATTGAGTTTTTAGGGAATTTAGAGAAAGACATTGAGGGGTTTTGGAATATGGACTGAGGTGAATAATAATAATAATAGTAGTAGTAGTAATAATAATAATAATAATAATAATAATAATAATAATAATAATAATAATAATAAGAGGAAGTAGGTCATGGATTTTATGCATTAAAGCAAGGGCATGGAGGACACGAGGAAGCAGATAAGGAGATATATAAATGACACAAATGGTGACCACACACTAAAGAGGTGGAGGTCGAACTGGAGAACATAAGGGAGATCTAGCAAGGGATGATTTTAAGGTAGACCAGGAGATGGATGAAGACTTATGTAGAGGAAACAATGAGGTCGCATATAAAGATGAAAGTAGAGAAGGATGGAAGGATCTAGGCATGGACATATAGGAGGAAAAAAATAAGGTTGGGAAGAACATGGAATGTCCTCAAGATGATAAAAATGAAAGGAAATGGAGAAAAATAAGAGGTGAAATCTAAAAGGTATGGTGGTTAACAGAGAAGAGACCAAAGGAGATAATAAGTTGAAATTAAATAAATAAACAAGGTTACCTTTAAGATGGTTATCAATGATGGTGTTGTTGATGATATTGTTGATGAAATATTGGAGTGATTCTGGTAGAGCTTCGATTCTTTAAATATTTTCTCCTCTAATATGAGGATGACCTCCTTCTCAAGTAGATAACCTCCTCTAAAAACTTGCAATAAAATTTTAATAACAAAATATACTAGTTTTCCACTTTCCAACTTAACCCTAGGTGAAAGAAAGTGAGGGGGGTATTTATAGCATATTTTTTTAAGATTCATGCCAAAAGAGTAATAATATAGGTATATCACTATATTCTATGTGGTGGATGAATTAATCAAAATGAAGTGGGTGGGGATTCCCATTTGGGTTGGAGAGTGTCCAAGTTGGGTTAAGAAGTCACAAATGGGTGCCTTTTATCTTAAAGAGGTATCTTATTTTGAAGGTTAAATTCATTTGTGAAGGTAAAATACATGTTTACTAATGGTCCCTTAAGGGGAAATTCACCATATTTTAATGGGGGACATTGTGATGCTTAAATGAGGTCATCATGCACTTTGGGAAGGGTCTTAGGTGGGGTATGATGTCCCACATCAAGCCACATCACTTCTAAGCCATGTCACGTGCCATATCTCCTTACCATGTCACTTTCCATGTCATCATGAATAGTGATAGTGGGTTCCAAAGTGAATAGTGATAGTGAATAGTACTTTTATTCCTTTCTATCTTTACGTATCTACCACTTATCACTATTTAGGTGCCGTACTAGTTCATTAAGATGAATAAAATAAGGATCAAGTTATTTACTATATCAGTATCATGCATATAGAGTATAAGACATGATATAACCATCTTGAAAAGATTTATCTTGATCTTATTTTTATTGCCTCTAAGATTCATCACTACCTTCTTAATCAAAAAACATATGTTATCACTAACACTGACCCACTCAAGTATATGCACTCAAAGCCATACCAAAATCAGCATATGGCTAAGTGGTTCATTCTTATAGCTAAGTTTTATCTTGAGTTTCTTCACCAAAAATCCATTAAGGGGTAGTTTATTTTTGATCAATTAGCTGAAGACCCTCTCCCAGATAGCCATCCCATTCCATTAACACTTCCTGATTAGTCTATTTCAACTCTTTCTGAAGGAGAACCCTCTTACAAAATGACCATGTTTTTAGATGGCTCTAAATGTTAACATGGTGGGGGCATAGGAATAATTATCATACCCATTCATGGTAAACCCCTTCCACTATCCTTAAAATTTGACTTTGAATGTAATAAAAACATGGTAGAATATGAAGCTTTAGTCATCAGTCTCCAAACTGCTCTTGCCTTAAAAATCAAAACCATTTCTATCTTCGGTGATTCTTAACTCATGATTAACTAGGTCAATGGGTCCTATCAATGCAAAAATGACATGTTTCAAAAATATAAGCTCCTCATTAATGAGTTCCTAACATATTTTAACCGTTATCAAATCCAATTAGTGCATTGATCTACTAACAAATTTTTAGACACAATGGCCTCTCTTGAATTTTTAATACCACCTCAAACTATGGAATCTAGATTATTTGTCACCATCGACCATTTCATTAGTCCCTCGTATATTAGTTTAGACCTTCTAGCCATCTATAGCGTGGAGGCATCTCCTTCTATTGTTTGGTATGACAAAACCTTTAATTACCTTAACTTGGGCATCATTCCACCTAACTCTCAAAGAATATCCAGAAGGCCTTTCTACATGACACCTCTCATTATACCATACTAGGGGGAATCCTATATAAACATGGCTTTGATGGTCTTCTCCTCTATTATTTACATAGTGATGAGATTCCTCATGCCATCAAAGAAACTGATGATGGAGTTTATGGGTGGGAATTAAAGTGGCATCATTTTCACCAAAATAATCTTATGCCTAGGTTACTATTGGCCTACCCTCAATCAAGACTATTATGACTATGTAAAGAAGCATGTTAAACTCCAACAACATGCTAACTTGCATCATGTACCTACTCATGGCCTTTAGGTATCCATGGATTATTGGTCATTCTCACAGTGGGGTTTGAATCTCATTAGAGAAATCAATCCTCACTCTTCTTAGCGACAGGAATATATCATTACCACTACAAAATATTTCACTAATTGGGTGAAGGCCATCCCATTATCTCCATTAAAGCCAAAAAATTAAAGATTTTATCAATTATCACATTATCTATCATTTCAAAGTCCCTCAAAAAATCATAATAGGTAATGGTAAATCATTCAAAAAAAAATTCAAGCCCTCTATGATGCATTTGGCATCAAACTCAACCATTCTTCACCTTACTGTTCATAGGCAAACAAATAAGCAGAAGCCTGCAACAAAACTCTCATCAAAATGCTGACCAAATTTGTAAGTGCTTCAAGCTAGGAATGACACATACACATACCATTTATTTTATGGGCCTATCGCACTAGTATCTGAACCATAATAGGTGCTACACCTTTTTCCCTGGTCTTTGGCACAGAGGTTATTCTACCTCTTGAAGTCTAGATTCCCTCTCTTTGTATATCCTTACACAACATCATTTTTGAAGAGGATTATTTGCAAGAATGCCTTGTGACTTAAATTACTTGATGAACATCTCCTTATTGCCATTAACCATCTTTGAATCTATCAAGAGCATATTACCTATGCTTATAACAACCACCTCAAATAATGAGAATTTAATATCAGAGATCTCATCCTAAAAGAAAACCAACACGTGACCAACATGGAGAAGAGTAAATGAGGAAATTTTGATTTCAATTAGCTTAGACCCTACATCATTACCCATAAGTATTGATCAGGAGCTTATCATTTGTCCTCTCTTGAAGGCAAACTAGATCCTGAGCCACTCAATGCTTTGCATCTACATCATTATTTATTAAAGAAGGACTAGGATCACATATTTATCTAACTTAAGCTCATCCCTTGATTATGATATTTTAACCTTCACCCACTTTCCTCCTCTTGTTTTGAGGATAATTGATTACAACATAGAACCATGTGATTAATTATCACAGTCATGGCCTAATCCTAAATATAGGTACCATGGCTCTACCTATAGCATGGTTCTCATGGATACATTTCATCTCTAACAATATGGAATCCCATGGTCATTATCTCTCAAAACCACACCCTTTCACATATCATTAACCTTCTTACGTAATTTTTTTCCCTCATAAATGTAAACCCCTAAATCTAACTAGATTGGTCCATGTATAAACATATTTCATCTTGAAATAATTACTTGGGTCTATATCTTAGGCATTGTAGACTACTCCCTTGAAGGATAGCTGCCCAAAAATAAAATAAAAACTACCAAATGTAAGGTAGACTTCTCCTTTGAAGGACAACTATCAAGATCATTAAACAAATCTAATAAGCTTATACCACTCCCTTGAAGGATGGCTAAGTTTAATTTGTCAAAAGAAAAGAAATTTCTTGGAATATTCTCACATCGATCAGCTTCCCATATATAGAAATAAAGCAAAAGACCCACTATCACAAAATATTCTAAATCTATAATCGACTCTCCAACAACATAATAAGTTGGAAGCTATAATCAGCTTCCATATGTAGATTTCTTAAATTAATCAGTCTATATCTATCTTATGACATAGACTTGTTTATTACCATTATTAAGTCACCTATATAAGTGGAAAATTAATTCACATGTGGTTATCATACATATCACTCATTACCCTTCACACCACCCATCACCCATCTTCCCTTTAGACTATCTATAAATCAAGGGATCTAGAGCTTACTTGACACCATGTGATCAATAAACCTTTTTTTATCAACTAATGACCACTCATGGGCAGCATTTGAGGGGCTTGTACTCATTAAGTCAGTCCCACTTCGGGTCTATTTTTAGTCCTTGTCAAAAATAAAGCATTGTGGCATATTCTTAATGTGTTTGGTTGGTGTTTTCCTCATGAATTTTACCATCTAATGTTGCAACAAAAATAATCATTATTTTAACTTTTAGTGAGATTATAAAAACCATAACCATACTAATCATAACCATAGCCATAACATTTATAAGTATCCACACAACCTTAAACCTGATACCATTTGACCAATGACATCCAACACATTTTGTACATAACAAACTATGCAATATTTTATTTAGGGTATGAGGAATTGCATGACACATACATAGTCATCAGATTAAAAATGGCCGAAAGCACATTCATACATCGACATACCTTATGAATAATACATCATTTATTTACGAAATTTTGCCTCATGAGCTAGATGGTAGCATTATTGTGGGATGAGGATATGGCACTCCTATTCATTGATGTTATTGCTTTTAATGATGAATGTGGTCAAAGATGGTAGTTTTAGTCCATAGAGGGACATACACCATAATTTACAATGGAAAGTTTAATGGTGATTGTGTGAAGGTAGATGTACTCACATGAAGGACATGATCTAATTCTAGTACTAGTCCTTATTATGATTCTTTAAATATAATACCTTCCCATTTTTCCTCATCAACCTAGTTCTCCATTCTACCAATCGAGAAGGTCATATGATGTCATTGATTCCCTTGAATTGTATTCCCACTAGAAATGGTCATCTCTACTTACCTTTTCACATGGACACATCACCCTTGATATGATTATACATCTTGATAAAGCCATTATGCACCATCATGATATATATTTTTTGCCCTTATAATTTTATTCACATCTAATGTCTTTCCTTACTTTATTATCTCATGACCCTTGTAAGCTTAGTGTTCATTTGCATCATTATCACTTTTGGCTTGGTTGATGTAAATTGTCTTCCAATCATGGGCTATTTTAATGATCATGCCTTTAAAACTACCATAGTTGCTGGTGGTGGTAACTCCCAAATACTTTCCACTGTATAAAATCTTCCATTAAGGGTAGGCCACCATGAATTCACATCAATACATTCACCTTCTTGTCCCCTCTACCCTCCCCTTACTACCAACCTATTTGCATAAGATCTGATTGTCAAACACCAACCATTAGTAGTACCTACTCCAACATGGTAGTATTTTATTTTGTGCCAGTTGAACATTCATTTCTAGCAAGGGAACCACCATATTCTCCTAGCCATGCAGCTTCTTATTGGTTAGGCCCAAACTAGTATAACCAATAAGTCATTGGTTTAATGGAGTTGGGACAGAGGATGTAAACATGCCTACCATTTTTCTAGCCTACCCATGCAGCTCTTGGGTCAAGTAAGGTCCATCCTCTGTCACTCACCATGATGTTATCTTACTTGAAAAATCTACTTGATCATCAAAGAAATTATTTATAGATTGTCACTTCATTATTTCCCTTAAAACTTGGCTCATAATGATGATGAACCTTGGATAAAGTGACTCTATAAATTTGGATAGACCCCAACCTCCTAAAACTTATCTCATAGTGGTCGACACTATTTCCAAACTCTTACCCTCACATAACTTTTTAAGGTGTAACCTCCTATCAAAGGTACCTCTTCTTTAGATTAGCTCCATTAAAGATCACTTTTTGTAATTAGCATTGTGTTCCATTCTAATTTATCCTACCTTTACCATCTATATCTATAATCCTACTAAATGTGGGATCATTATGGTAACTATTTACAATTCTACACCATCCAATTTCATCGACACCTTCACCAATACCCAAAACTATTATTTTACAAAGCCTTTTCCCTCAACCCAAACCAACCCATGTGGTCCATCAAATTGGGTCAGCTAATTTAAACACCACTCACCCAAACCTTATTGAACTACATTGGTTTGATGTCCATGGACTACATAGGCACTGCTTCACATCTAAGGGTAGCTTAACCACTAACAACTAATTCTCATCCCCTTTTCTTCTCACTCATTTCCATCGCTAACAACACCATCTTGCTTAGGGTGTCCTACATAAAGGAAGTTTTAAATTATTTCTTCAGCATCTTTATGATTTAACACCATCTAATACTTCCTCTTAATTTTTTTCCCCATTATTGGGAGAACTACATTAGCCTAAGGTATTTTTGGATTATGGAGGAAGCACTTAGTTATTGAGTTCAGCTCAGTCGCATCCTTTATTTTTTTTCCCTTCAAACCTAAAATATCCTCCTCCACTTCTCTACCTATCCCCTCACCACCTCCCTCCTTTCAACTTGTCAATCTCTTTTAACCACTTTTCTAGCTTGTTAATCTCTTTTAACACAAGGGTTGACATCCTTCCTCATTGGCCCTTCTTATCTCCCATAAAATCACCACCTACTCTACCTCGCTACCCTGCTCATCACCTTTCCTTGTGCATACTTTAGAAATCACTCCTTCACCCACTTATCATGTTGTTGGTCTCTCTCTCCACTTATTACCAACCTTATCCTTTATCCCCTTAAACTTATTTTACCATCCTCATCATCTCCCCTCTCCCTTGGCAAGTTGTTGTACCCTCTTTATTACTCTATTTTCCTCACCAAATCCCCATCATACTATGCATCTTGAAAGCTTTCTCTTTCTTCTATAACTATACTTTTTCTTTACATGTACCACCACTCTCTACCATTTGGCTATTTTCCCCACTGTACCCATTTTCCATTATTCTTGTTTTCTTGTTTCCATCCTTTTTATCTTCTTTTTTTTCTCCACAACTAATTTTTCCTTGGGTATTTAGCATTTGAAAATCCTTCCATAATTTCCTCTTTTCTTCTTCTTAGTTCTTTCCTTTTGCATTTTTCATTCCACTTTTCCTCTTTCCATCTCAGTACTCACTTATCTTTTACATCTATGTGAATATCTTTACTTTATATCCCTGCTTCAATTCTTCATTTTTCTTCTTATTATCCATGATCTTCATCCTTTATCTTCATCTCATTTCCTTTCATTATTTTCCACCATCCTCTCCCTTTTTTCCATTTCCTTTCATTTTTATCATCTTAAGGACATTCCATGTTCTTCCTAGAATTATTTTTCCTTGTATATGATCATGCTTGGCTCCTTCCATCCTTTTCCACCTTCATCTTTATATTTGACCTTGTTACTTTATCTACTTATTTCTTCATCCATTTCTTAGTCTGGCTTCACCTCATCCCTTGTCAAAACTCCTTTATTCTCTCCCACTAGTACTCCACCTTCTCGTTCATTAGAGTGTAGTCACCAGTTTAACTACTTATACATGTGTCTCCTTATCTACTTCATCATGTCCTCTATGCCCTTGCCTTAATTCATGAAATATGGTCAAGTTCATAGCTTCAGGTACATCCATTTCTTCCTTTAATGCCTCTATGTGTTGCATTTAAACCCTTTATTTTTAAATCTCTATCTACCCCATTCGCCCTACCTATCATCTTTCTCCCTCTTAAACTCTCTACCCATTTTGAGCATGTTACAACCTCAAAATTCTTCCACTCAATTTTGGTTTACTATGAGATATATACCAATCTTATGACTTTATGACATAATTGGCTAGGACTGTGGGCTCATACGACTAACCAACAAGCTTGAGCATTGCTACACCATCAGGACAAAGATTACTTCCCAACCCCCTCTAGTCTTACCTATTTTAAACCCCTTTTAATCTATCCTTCAAAGATGTTATAATTAAAACTAAAACCACCTTTAAATGGAGCATTTGGGATACCCATATGGGGATTATAGGTACACCCTCTCACACACCCTAACCTTCCAGCCAATAATCTCCCTTGATTCTTTCTTCTCAGACTACATCTTGTTATGCCTTGAAATATCCCTACTCATTAATCACAATCCATAACCCACTCCCTCAATTAATAATAATAATAATAATAATAATAATAATAATTATTATTATTATTATTATTATTATTATTATTATTATTATTATTATTATTATTATTATTATTATTATTTAACTCACTCCATATTCCAAAACCCCTCAACATCTTTCTCTAAATTACCTCAAAAATCTATACTTACTTATTTGGGGCCCCACTAACTCAAAATTCAAGGGTTTAAATCTTTGCCACTTATCATTTATCTACTCTACTAATTTTCTTCCCTAAATTGTTGAATCATATCCTTCCATAGCCTATTAAAGACATTGTTGCAAAGTGTGCACAATATCATCTTAATTGATGGTGATAAAAGAATGTTTTGGATCACCACAACAATTTAAGTTGTGTCAAATTTTCTAAATCCTGGTAAATCATATTTCTCCTTTTTTTTAAATGGTGACTAAAATTTAATGCTTGAATCTACTTATCCATGAATGTAGATTAATTTTTCATAGTTGATGCAATAATCTAATTGCATCTTAGGTAATTTCATCCACTATTTCTACCAAACCAATTAGAATACTATTTGATACCCATATTTTCCACCCTTTTGGAACTCCCCTTTCTCTAATGTCCTTTAACTTAACCTAACTACATGATATCAAATTGGGGAATACAAATTAACCAACACTCTTCACCTCAAAAAAACTACATTTATCTTGATGTTATTTTTGGATTCCTATCCATAGAACTATGTAGCCAATGTCCACTTGTCATGTACATCTGGAGTTATCTCAGTCATCCCCTTCCAACCCATACCCAATCCACCCATGTTTTCACTATGTCTACCTTGACATTGGTTGCTTCTAACCCAAAACATTTGTGTGTTTTTAAAAAACATTTGACTGCAATGACTAACCTTACCATGTTAAACTTTTCAAAGTTTTCACCACCTCATGCATGACCCGATCAATTTTGTTGTTTTGTAGGAACACCTCTTACCTTAGATGCTTGTGACCAACACTGAAACTATCTAGATGACTTGATAGGCCTAACTCAATTAACTGTGACTAACATTATGGACCAATTATCCTTATTATGTGTCTTTCTATGATCGATCTTATTTTTACCAACATGGTATCTTTAGACTCTACACAATCTGAACTATTATTCTTAGATGCATTTTATGAACCCTTTCGCATTTCACATGCCCAACTACCTTGTGGCACCCCCTAGTACCTCCCCACCAACTATTTTTCAAACTTACACAAAATTTAACCTTCCCTCTTCGACTTTTGGTTTGAGGCAGAACACCTCCTCTCATACTCAGAGCACCCTGACCTTCAACCATGTGATTCATTTTTGTTTTGTAGCTTTTTAATTCAAACCCACATAACAAAAAGGGGGAAAATGTAAACACTAAAAATTTGTGCACTTGTAGTTTTCAATAACTAAATGCCCCAAGACCCCCCTAAATACCCCCTAAACCTTTTTAACCCTTAATAAATCTCTCTTAACCCAACTAAACCACTATTTTCCTAGTCACATAATACTATTTGAAATTACTATTCAAACATATTATTCACTATCACTATTCACTATGAGGCCCACTATCACTATTCATGATGACATGGCAAATGTAATGGCATGTGACATGTCAAGTGACATAAAATGTGATTTAGGAGGTGATATGGAAAGTGACATGTATTAGAAGTGATATATCTTAATGTGGGACATCATACCCCACCTAGGACCCTTCATAAAGTGCATAATGATCTCATTTAAGCATCACAAGGGCCCCCATTAAAATATGGATAATTTACCCTCAAGGTACCATTAGTAAACATTTATTTTACATTAAAGTAACCTCTAAAATAAGATACCTACCTATTTAAGACAAAGGGCACCCATTTTTGACTTCCTAGCCCAAATGGGACACTCACCAACCCAAATGGGAATACCCACCCACCTCTTTTTAAATAATTCATCCACCACATGGAAAATATCACCATACCTCCATTATTATTATTTTGGCATGACTCTTCAAAACATATGCTATAAATCCCCCCCACTTTCCTTCACCTAGGGTTAAGTTAGAAAGTGGAAAATTAGTATTTTTTATTATTAACATTTTATTGTAGGTTTTTAGAGGAGGTTATCCATTTAATAAGGAGGTCATCCTCATCTTGGAGGATAAAATATTCAAAGCATCTAATATATTTCAAAATCACTCCAAGATATCATCAATAACCCTATCATCGGCAACCATTTTGAAGGTAACCTTGTTTGGTTATTTCATTTCAAATTATATTCTCCTTTGGCCTCTTCTCTCTTGACCTTAATACATTTAACCTCTTCCTTTTCCACTTTTTCACTTAATTTATTTCCTTGGCCATATTTACACACTTGAACCTTTTTAACTCTTTTACATAATTTACCCACTCGACCCCTTTTGCCTCTTAGCCATATTTACCAACTTGACCATTTATCCATTTTACATTTTTCCCTTATATCTTATTTATCATTTTGAACAAAACCTTATTGATCATTTAAATCATTTATCAAACTTAACCAAACAATCTTTCCCATTTGACTATTTTTCAAAACAAAACCATAACCTTACCTCGACTAGCCTTTTAGCATTTACTTTATTTAGTCATTTTCTTAGCAAAGCATCCATCTTAATTGTATTTAATTTCAGATTTTATATCATTTAATGTAATTATATTTTAGTCTATCATTTCAATTTAATTATCCAAATAAGGTGGAATTATAGCATCCTAGGAATATTTTACTTCTAGGACCTAGCTTATGCTAGGCAATCTATTTTGCTACTTGTCTAATAAACAAGTTTGTTTTAGTGTTTTATTATTTAAAGTTAATCACTCATATCCAAAGAGGAGTATCCAACATCAACTAGATCATGTGTGTATTTTATACCAAGTTCTCATAACCATTACCCTTATTGATAGTTTATTCTTTTCATACTTAGAAAAAAGAAAAACATAGAGAGAAATAGTCCATATTCCTAAGGGGTTGAGAAGGTACTAAAAGTGAATAGGTAATTCTCCCCTATAGAGAGTTCTTGGAATGTCAAGTCAAAAGAGTTTACATTTGGGATACAAGATGAAGGTATAGTATATCTAGAAGATGTTTCCCTCAAAAATAATGGACTCAAGTTATTTAGGGGGATCAAGACATCATTATGTTTATAAGTAAAGTTTCATGTCTTAAATGGATGTCGATATGATAATACATGGATTTTACCTTCATTCTCATATTTTATACTTTGGTGCAAAGTCAAGGGAATGCAATGCATAAGATATATCTAAGCATGTTTTAGTGGGATGTTATATTGAAATTCCCCATCTATAATATAAAATAAGTATGGGAGGCTACATATACCTAATTTGATGGGGAGGATAATTGTACCTAATATGGGGGTAATAATATCATTAAATGTTTGTAGGATGGCTATAGATTGAGCTACAATAGTTTTTGGCAGCTGGATTTTCCTAAAATCATATGAGGATATAATATTTATACTAGATTCATTTTCAATCATAACTCTTTTGATTCATGTTTTATTAAATTAGGTAGTGATAAAAAATGGTGTCTCTTGGTCATCAAGTTTTAATGGGGATATTTTAGAATCATGAAATGTGATAGACAATGACTTCTTTAAGGATCTAATGAAAGTTGATAGAAGCTAAATTTCATCTAATTGAAATTGAGTGGCTTGTAAGGCCTCTATCATAGCTTCACAATGTTTTAGATAATTTTTAATAAGTTTGTATAAAGATATCTTGATGAGAAGTTGATGGAGTTGTTTTAAAACCGATATCTATATCAACTCTAAGGAATTATTATTTTATCCTTTCCCTAGAATAGAAACTTTAGGTTTTGGGGAGGCATTGTAGGATTGTACATTGTAGAATAAAAATATTTTACAGTAGTCACCTTAGTTTTCTTAGTATTTTAGGTTTTATGACTTTATGTTCGGAATCGAGTGGTTATGTGTACTACATCTATTTGAAATAATGTTGGGTTTGTTGTGTTTTCAAAATCACCCGAGTCTAGATGGTTTAAGAGGGATTGATATTAAGTTTCATAAAAGGTTCTATCTTCCCTCAAATTTAATTATGACCCTCTTATTAATGTATTACTTCTTGAGGTGGTTGAGACTCTATTAGTTTGACTATGAGGATAATCATGAGCTAACTATTCTAGTAAAAGATCATCCTCCTCAAATAAAATATGGTCTATATATTTTAGTACATTAGAACTTTTGGTATGATGTCCTACTATTCTATGTTAAGAACATTTATTTCTTTCTTCATACCATGTCATTTTTTTAGTATGAGGGTTAATAGGCTTTATAGGTGGTAGTGTGAGAAGGGAGGTTTGAACGAGTTGATCAAGAATCTTGGAGTAATACCCCCATAATTAATCTTGGTTAGGTTTTTTAACCTTATAAGGCATTGAAATGGGAGATATATGTGAAAAAGTAATTTGATTCAAGAGAGGTCTTAATATCTTGTTAGTGAGAAAATGAAATCAAATTGAAAAAATAACACACTAGTTAACATACATCACTAGGCCTAGTTACTAGGCAGAGCTTAGTGAGGGAAATACATTTGAGAAAAAGATAAAAATGGAAAGAAATATAAAATATGAACACAAAAAACAAATTTATTACCATATCCTTGATTTCTCCAAAAATCTCCTTCTTTGGCTTGCTCAGTTTGTGCTTCAAGAGATCTTCTCTAATGGAGTGTGGCTACCTTCATCTCCTCTTGGAACCTTTGGCTTTAGCTTGGATTAGCTCAATAATTTGGAATTATAACACTAATATGAAATTATTTTTGAATGCATTTGGGAATTATAAGTTTGGCATAAAAGATCTTAAAATTCAATAGGTAAAGCCTCTTATTTATCGATTTTTGGAATGGTTTGAGGATCAACCATGATTGTCCATCTCAAGATTGAGATGTGTAGCCACGAATGAATCCAAATATGAAATTAATTATACAAATATCCCCATTAATATTTTGGATAGAGGGGTATTAAATAGGCATGGAGGGTCTTAATGAGGCATGGGAGACTCATAATCTTGATATTTTATGTATTTATGGCTTATGGATGCCACCCCATATGATGATGTCACCCGATGATGAATTTCATAGAAATAAATTTCCAATAAAGATTTATTCAATAAGATATATTGAAAATTAACTTAAGGCCCTAATTTGGTTTAATTAACCTAATACATGATTAGTTAACTTTAGTTTAAATTTTGGCTCTTGGTGCACAAATTAATCAAATTAGTCAAAATGTGTTATTATTGATCTAAAATTTATAGGATTAAAATTAGAAGTCAATGTTAGATGTGTTAGATCTATTATTACATTTAGGATGTTACCAACACCAAATAACAAAGGCACATGTCTTATGTAAGAGATTTGATAGAAAAGAGAAATCTATAGCACCTAGGTGCAAAATTGTCATTTTCACTTGAAATGGTCTGATCAAAGTTAGTTGGCCCATAAATTACATTACCCCATTTAATGATACTATAGACAAAATTATCACTTGAATATCTCAATTTCAACTTATTTAATGCATTTTAGTGTTTTTAAACTAAATTGTGCACTTTGGTAGAAATTGGTCAAAATCCTAGTTGGAGGTTATTGGTGGCTATTTTTAGGTGTCTATAGTTTTCCCCTATTTGGGAAGATGTTTCAAACCATAGACAAAGAAATATATTCTCAAATAATGATAAAAGGCTTGTCTGCTAAAAATAATATTATGGCTGAAGAATAAAGCTCCAAATGGTGTTTGGGAAGCCTATGATAATGCCCCCTCGAGGGAGTGGACATCACATTTGTTGATGGATGGTCCCTTGAAAAGAAACAAGAAGAAAGGTATAATTAACCCATGGTTGAGATTAATCTAAATGTGAAAATGCTTGGATGTATTGATGTAAAAAAGACATTGATTTACCCAAAGGTGGTTATCATCAAGATTAAAAGTCAAATTAATGATTTACCCATAGGTGGTTGTAATCATTAAGAGGACTTAGATTGGTTAAAGATGATTATACCCTAGTTAGGGTTGATTAGCAAACATAACTCAAGGATATAACATGGAATATATATTAAAAATGAGTGGGTGAAAAGTGATGAAATAAATGAATATAAGAATAAGATTGATCAGTGTGAATGATTTAGTTATACCTACCAATGAGGAGATGCTCATCTTGATTAAAAATGATACAACTAGAATGGTTAATCAGTTGATTTGATCAAGGGTGAAATAGGAAGAGTTTCCAAGGTGATAAGGAGAAATTTCTATGGCTCCATTGATTGTAGACCTTCTTGAAGCTAATTTTTACTGTATCATGTGATGGTAGGATTCATGATAAAATTCCATGAAGACTTGGCTAAAATATGAGTAAGGATCGACTCTCAATCCAATAAATACTTGAAAATAGTGCACCAATGATAAAATGCATGATGATAATGTCGACATATGAATATAGATATACTCAAGAATAATTTGTGTAAGTAATCAACCAATGCATACATATAGACTGAGTTGAGGCAATAGTGTTGAAAGCAAAAAAATATAAATCTTGAAAAAAAAATCAAAAGAAAGCATCCTAACAATGACTTTGCCCCAGTAGGTCAGATTGAGGAAAATAAACTAGGCTTATGTAGGACAAATGTTTTTGGACTTTTGAAATGTTATGATTTTTTTTCGAATTTTGAGGTAACTTAACTCATTAGAGAATGACAAGACACCTACTCATAAAATGATGAGAATGTTTGGCTTAGGTTGTTCGTAAAATGGTTAGAGTGTATGGAAAGGGGGATTGAGGTGAGATCAACATGAATTAAGCATGACCTACATAGCCCTAAAATGACCTCAAGTTATAGTAATTTCATCCACACAAAAGGTATGGAAAAACCAACTAGGTCCAAACAAGTTCTCAAATCTAGTAAATGGCCAGTCAAATGAAAATAGTGATGGCAAGGTGATGTGAAAATGCATGGTAAATAAGAATTTCCACTAGCTTACCGTTAGGTGGTTATATTTATGATATAATAGAATAGGTTAATGATAATAGTTTTACCATAGGTGATTATAATTAGTATCAAGACTGGTGAGATATTAATTTGCCCATACATAGTTATAATCAGGATCACATAAATAAACCTAACATAGGATGTAAAATGAAAGGTATCTTGCTAGATCAACTATCACACTACTTTCATAGACTATCATTGTAAACATGGATTTGATTGATTGTTTAAATTTGATCAGAATCCTCTCACAAAAGGTGTGGGAAAGATGAAATGAGCCAAGATCAAAATAGGATTGGGTAGGATGACTAAAAATAGGCTTTGGTCTAGATAAGAATGGAATGATAGGATGGTATGGTCTTGCTAAGGATAATGATGGTTTTTGATAGAATGAAAAAAATGATAAGAGGGTTTCCCCCAAGTTAGAAGGTGATTGGTTGGGATATGCAATAATGGTAAAATGATATGTAACAATGGCAATCTCATGGTAATGAAATGGTATGAAACATGTTTTTGGTTTAGGTGTGGTGTTTGATTCTATTGTTCTTAATGATGGGGAGATGCACGTCCTAATAAATAAATGATATAAATAAAATACTTGATCATGTTAATTATAGCCCACACCTCATCTGAATAGTTTCTCCATCAATAAAGGCCTACAAATTTGGATGCTAAGAATGCTTCTGTGATCTTTATTGGTCATTGATTCTGATTCCTTCAAATGTTGACATAAACTATATTTGTAGCCTCTAAAAAGGAAAGTGTGGCCATCAATGATAAATAAGGACAAATAATGGATGTTAGGTTTCATTTTAAAATGGAATGGTAGATGATAATAGATTGTATAATGGTAAGGAAAAAAATGAAGATCAGGACTTTCAATCACACATAATGTTGTTGATGCTAGATTTGACATAATTTTGGTTGTGTCAGAGCTGAATATTTTTTATCTTGATAAGACCATAAAAAATTTCTATTGCTTAGCTCTAAGATTAGCTACCATTTTATTAGGATGTATATAGGAAGCTATGTTGATTTGATCTTTGATTTTGTATTCATCAAGCAGTGAAGAACTTTTTTGCTCAGCTATTGGTGCCTCAATGAGGTTTTCACCAATGAATCCATCTTGATTCTCCTATATCACCTTGGAGAAAGTTTCACTAATGAAAATTGGCTTTTAACTTTGATTTTCTTCTAGTGCTTCTAAAAAATTTTCATTAGAATATGCTAAGTTGTAAATTTTATTGTATCCTAACACCTCTAAAGAGGTTTCAAAAGGAGAGTGTTCTTCTACTACATGAATGTGGTCTTGGCCCTCCTTGCTCTTCTTTAACTACTTTGTCACCATGGATGTAGTTCAACAAAATATGATTCTATCAATCCCAATTGACACTTATGGGTGATAGAATGTCAATAATATGCCTATCTTGGTTTATAGTAATGGCATGTGGAATGGTAATGGAATGGTTATTGGAATCACAATCCTTGTAGAACATACTAGGAGAAATTATGTCAATGTTGAAGTACTCATCCTCAAAAACTATAGAAGGATCATAAATGTATTTAAATTGATCTATGAGGTATGCATAACCAATTTTGTAATATACACAAACATATTTTTCTTTTGAATCTAATTCTAACTCAAGGGAGTTTGAATTTGATGTTAAGACTGACATTGATTCTAATTCTGATACTAAATTTGATGTCAATCAAAGATAGAACTTGACTCTAACTCTGATTCTTCATCTAATGGTACTCTATTATAATTATGTCTTATTTAATGTTTGGTATTAGAAAAGTAATGACCTATGATGTCATAATGGGCTCCATAAATATTGTTTTGTCAAAGTGAGACTCCTCTATAATGGGAAATAGGTTAAGAGACAACTCCTCAGGGACTAACTTATCAAGTGGAGACTCTTATAAAAAAGTCTTATAGTCAAGGTAATGATTTGCCCCAGGGTGGTTATAATCATTAACAAGTGACTCAATAAAAATTGGCTCATTAGAGTGAGACTCATCGGTAACTGGTATAGGATCAATAGGTAACTCATCATAGGTTGGCTTATCATAAATGGTTGATTCAAAAAAAAACATCTCAGATTGGTTGGTTCCCTTGGCCTTAGTTTCTAATGAGTTGGAAGATACTAGTTTAGATCACATATTGATCTTTAAATGATTGGATCGATTGAGGTTTAGATGGGATTGGTAATGGAGGAGGAATGGCCTATAGTTGGATAATGGTAGGGCATTGGGAAGCATGATTTCTTAAATGAGCCAAAGGAGAAAATCCTGAGATGGTAACAATAGGGTGGTGTGGAGCTTAATTTCTCACATAATTCAAAGGACTAGGTCCTAGAATGATTAAAGTGTGTTGTGGAGCCTAGTTGCTCGCACAAGCCAAAGGACTAGGTCTAGGAATGGTAATGGTATTCCTTAGATATTGTAGATCTTGATAGCTTGTATAATCTAAATGAGGTTTATGGGTAGTCAATGATTGAATAAAAAAAGGACATCATGGATCTTGATTGATTGCGTAAGCAAAAGCATCTAAGTCTTCCTCATAAACCATATCATCCCAGTTGTGAGTTGGCTCATAAGCTGGTTCTTGACTGTGTTCCATATAATTATTATTTCAAGGAGAGTATGGATCTGTATCCCAAAAAACATTATCTATAGTTGGGTCTTCAAATTCCTCCTCACAAGCCTCTTCATTCCATTAAGGTCTTGATTTGGATTTTGTGGATTTTGACTATGTTCCCCATATGGATTATTGTCAGGAGACTAATAAAACTCCCTAGAAAATATTTCTCTATAGGGGTTCTTAGTGGGATTTTGTGTAGCCATTATGTCATAAGTTGGATTGTATGTGACTCAACCATAAGTGTATCTAGACATATCCATGTAAATGATGAAAGATCCAAAATAAAAAGGCTTAGAGTTATACAAATTCTAAAAAACTATCCAAAGGACAAATGGTTTAAACTTGGTGTAACTTGGTCAAAGGGGTGGAGTTGTATCTCTAATATGGTATAAAAGTGGATTTGTATCTTCATAATGATTTTTTATAATACTTAGTATAAAATATTCTAACATCAAATGTCTAATTTCAAATTTCATATGCATAAAATTTCAAGCATCTAAATAAAAACTGACATGTTAAATGTCTAGGTCAAAGTGTTCCAAATAAGGTCTAAACTAGGAAAGGGAAAATAGTTGCTAGGTCTTTTGTCCAAGTGTGGAGTCAAAAGCTAGGCTCAAACATGCTATACTAGGACTTTTAGCCAAATGAAATCAAAATCTAGACTTGAAACAAAGGTATCATGTGATTTTATTTAATTTAACAAGTTTGGAAACAACTTTGACATAAACCCGACACATGGAGTCAAAAATTAACATAATCAATTAACATAATTCATGAGGCAAAAGGCTTGTAGAGAAAGGTTGTGTTCTCCCAAATAAAGTAACAAATGATGATGATGATGATGATGATGATGATGATGATGATGATGATGATGATGATGATTATGATGATGATGATGATGATAGGTTTTTAACAAACAAACAATCAATATTTTTCAAATTTGGGTAGCCGATTAATTAAAGTTATGCAACCAAAAAGAGAAATATCTATGTATCAGCCCCATGAATTAAGGCTTACATATAAATCAATTAATTTTTGAATCCAAACTTGACAAGGATAATTGAAAACTAAAAATTAAAAATTGGATTTTACCAAACAAGATAGATAAGATTGGATAGCATGACGGCACAAGACAAAGTTCTAAATGGTATACATGACATGGTTCGAAACAAAATAGTTTCTAATACAAGGTAAACTAGTCATGAAACAAATTGAGTAGCCTAATATCATAAGCTTGCTTAAATGATGTGATCTATGTTATGTTTCAAATACTCAAAAGTAAAAATGGTTTGGTATGATTTTAGCAAAATAAAATTACCCTCTGCAACCCAAATTGACACAAACCTAAACAAGTTTAGCAAACATTTCAAGGCACAAGTGTGGTGTAAAATAGATAGAATAATGCCTTTTTAGACAAAATAATGATGTATAAACAAATTAATTTTACCATGGATTTATTAACAAATAAACAAGTTTTAGTCTCAAAACATACCAAGAAAAAATGACCAAAATAGTCTAAGTATAATCATCCAAATCCTAGCAAGGGTATGGAAATGTGGCATTGACTAAAATATCAAGATTCCAAATGTTTCTAGGGGAATTAATCTCATAATGACTTTCACATCCAACAATGCAAAATAAAATCATAGATTTTGGGTATGTATCACTTGGCTTGTTATAAAAAGGTTTAGTCCTTTTTGAAACCACTAAATCCTATTGTTCACTCAGTGTAGTGCGATGTCCAAAGTATCACTACATCCCATGTGTAACTCCAATATGGAGCCAAATGAAGTAAATGTTAGGAGGTGAAGCCCTGGGTCAAATCTTCCCTAAAAAACTCGTGAGACGTAATGACATCCCCTCACAAGCCAAGTTTACATGAAATAAAGAAAGTATAAAATAGAAAGAATTTAGGGTCATTATAAAGGTCACCCAATACTTTGGAAAGTTTTTGGGGAGTGATTCAGATGACATTCTTTCTATGCCTTGGACTAGGCAATTTGCAAGTAAGGAAAGCGCTTTTGATTCCAAGGGTTCCCTAAAGGGGAAAAATGGAAGAGCACACACGTAACATCCTTGTATTTTGAGAAAACAAAGTACTAATTCAAAGAATTAGTGAACATAAAAGGTTTGAAAAATGAGTTCATTTTTAATCCCCAAATTTAAATGTGTGGTGGTGTTCTTTTGACCCCTTGGTCTTAAGTTTTAACTTTGAAAACATAATTATCAAAGCATTCACTTAAGTATCTAAGTTTTTGATTAAGATCAAAAAGAAAGTTCCTAATTCATTTTAAAACAATAAATGAAATGTGAAAGGAACTTATTTAGTTTTATTAGATGACTTTCCATGTAGATCTTGTAAGAAAAATATGATCACTTTGTTTAGCCTTGAAGCACATTTATCAAATGAGGTAACCTTGAAGGGCAAAATCTATCAACCCAAAGGTAAAATCTCAAGAAATGAAATGAGTTAGATTAGACAATGTTAGCAAAAATATAAATAAAATATTAAAAACAATAATATTAAATATATGAATACCTATAGACAACAAATTAGAAGGCTAAAAATAAATCATAACACATAACACATAAAACCCTACACATAAAACATAAAAACCCACAGTCAATATTTTTAACATAACTTTTAAAATATGGATCAGTTTGCCATGAAATTTTGAGAGGCTGTCAATAACTCTAGGTCACACACCTATGAATAATTTTAGATCCAAATAGTTAATAAAAAATCTATCAAATTTGTTCTAACTATTTTTACCAAAAAAAACAAAATAAAAAGTGACAGTCACTAAAACATATATAACTTATAAAATATAAATTATTTTTTATGAATTTTTTATAATATATCAGTGACATATTTATATATATTCATAAAAAAAATTTATAAAAAATATTAAGTAAATAAAAATTTATGACTTTTTTATTGGCCATTTTTACTCAAAGTAAAAACAACAATAAAGAAGAATCAAAACTATGAAACAACAAAAATTTGTGGATTGTGATCTCATGAAGATCATCCCACTAGGTGTGACACTATATAAACTATTAATTTTACTCAAGAGAGGTTCTAGTATCTTGTTAGTGACAAAATGAAATCAAATTGAAAAACCAACACACTAGCTAGCATACATCTCTAGGCTAGGTTATTAGGGAGAGCTTAGTGACGAAAAACCATTTGAGAACACAAATAAAAATAGAAATAAATAATAAATATGAACACAAAACACCAATTTATTACCAAATCCTTTATTTCTCCAAAATGCTCCTTCTTTGGCTTGCTCGTCTTGTGCTTCAAGAGATCTTCTTCAATGGAGTGTGGCTACCTTCATCTCCTCTTGACACCTTTGGCTTTGGCTTGGCTTGGCTCAACAATTTGTAATTATAACACTAAGATGAAAATATATTTTAATTAAATTTGGAATTATAAGTTTGGCATAAAATATCTTAAAATTCAATAGGTAATGCCTCCTATTTATAGATTTTTGGAATGGTTTGAGGATCAACCATGACCATCCATCTCAAGATTGAGATGTGTGGCCATGAATAAATCCAAATATGAAATTAATTATATAAACATCCCCATTAATATTTGGGATAGATAGGTATTTAATAGGCATGAAGGGTCTTAATGAGGCATGGGAGACCCATAATATTGATATTTTATGCATTTATGGCTTATGGATGCCACCCCATATGATTATGTCACTTGATGATGTAGTTAATAGAAATAAATTTCCAATAAATATTTATTCACCAAGTTCCATGGAAAAATAAGTTAAGGCCCTAATTTTTTTAATTATATTAAAACATTATTAGTCAACTTTAGTACAAATTTTGGCTCTTGGTGCACAAATTAATCAAATTGGTCAAAATGTCTTATGATTGGTCCAAAATTTGACTGAATTGGAATTAGAAGTCAATGTCAGATGCATTGGATCCATTACTACATTTATTATTTTACCAACACCAAATAACAAATATACGTGTCTTATGCAAGATATTTGATAGAAAAGAGCAATCCAGAGCGCCTAGGTGCGAAATTGTCATTTTGACTCAAAATGATTTGATCAATGTTTGCCAGCACATAAATTATGTTACCCCATTTAATGATACTCCAGCTAAAATCAACACTTGAATATATCAATTTAAACTCATTTAATTCATTTTAGTGTTTTTAAGCCAAATTGTGCACTTTAGTGAAAATTGGTCAAAAGCCTAGTTGGAGGTTGTGGTGGCCAGTTTTAGGTGTCTACACTATACTTGATTTCATGTCTTGATTCCACAAAATTATTGTTCAAATGTTTCCCACAAAGGGTAATTTATTCTTGGAATAAGACTTTATACTAAAATTCTAAGGGTAATGTGGGTTTAAGGTATTATTTATTAGCACTATTACTATGGGAAGATATTTTTATGCTAGTGTATGCTTATTATAAGAGGATTATATAATGGTGGATTTTGGTCTCACAAAAGGATGAGGTACCACTATGGATTCTCTAGTTTGAATTGTTGGTATAACCATTTTACCTTTTTGAATCTAGATATAATTAGTAGGGATATCCTCTTTATGGATTTCAATTCTTATTAGTGGATGTTGTAATGATTTACCTCATGACACACCAAGGTTTTTATTTCCATTTGTTGAAACATTTCCCCTAGTTTCTATTTTTATAGGATATAGGTCAGCCTAAGCCATAAGGGAAGTTAATTTTGGAGTTATTCAATGTAATGTAGCATACATCTCAAGAGGAAGTAAGACAGAGGGGATGGGTATGCTATGGAAAGGTATTGTAGTGACTAAAGGAGTAACATGTGTATCTCTTAGAATATCCAAAAAAGTATCTTCCTTGATAGATTTCTCATTATTTATTTTTTGTTGATTTCCTTTAACATACTTAAGCAACATTTCCTCAAGAGTATCCCAAATAATGAGATCTATAAAACTTGAGTGAATATTATGAATAGATCTAGCCAGTTTGGATGGTGTGAAACTATCTCCTATAAGTATATCTAGAATTTTAGTAATTTTGGAAGGTGATTTAGAAGAACTACCAAATTTTTAGGAAAAATTTGATCATGGAATGTACTTATCACATGGGTCTCATGATTTGATTGCATCTTGAGTTTTCTTATATATAATTAGACATAGAAGGATGTTTGAGGAATATTTTACTAAATATATCTATGGATGGATTAGGAGGACCATTAAGATTATCTAACTATAATTCCCCATGGTCGATAAGGTTTTAAACTAGACCTTTGAAGTACTTACACCTATTGACATCATGACTAGGCACATGATGATAGTTTTAGAAGTCATTTTATCTTTACCAACTAGGGTTTGGGAAAGAATAATCAAGGGGTATAATGAGAGGAAGCTCTATAATAGAAGCTTTAAATATCTTGTCTAAAATGGAAGCATAAAATTACCCTAAGATTGTGTATTTCTAAGGAGGAAAATGTGTTAAAGGTTTTTGTGGTTTCATTTAGGAGGTAGAAGGTTTGGTTTGGATTTTGGTTTGTGGAGGTGCCAATTTTAAGACAACAACATTTTTTATCCCTTTACCTTTGTCATTATTAGTCCCTTTGGAGGGATTGGATTTGAATTTCTTAGTATGTAAATTTACCTTTCCTTCCTCTAAGGCTCAAATTTCTAATTTATAGGCCATGGAAAAGGCTTCATTAAAAGTATTAAACAATTACACTCATAATGTGGAAAAGATATGCTTAGCACATGATCTCATAAATAATTCAATTAATTCTAGTTGAGGAAGGGAAAAAGTAAGTTTTTTTATAATACTTTTCCACCTAGCTATGAAATTATCAATTGATTATTAATCAAACTACCTAATGGAATAGAATTTGGATATGATCACTTTCCTTGCAATGTTAATGGAAAAGTGTTATAAATAGATTTGGTCCAATTTCCCCAAAAATAACAAGGAGTGTTGAGGAATATATTTATACTAGTCCAAGGCTAGTCCAACTAATTACATGGCAAATGTTATTAGGAGGATATCATCATCATGAATTATAAGATAACAAGAATGTGTAAATTCTCTAGTGTTTTATTGAGGATCTTCCTTGTTTTCAAATTTCATAAATTTTAGAAGTTCCCATTATGAGGGGTATTGTCATATAGGGATCATTGGATTAGTGGGTTCATTACAAATTTATTCATATGTGAGCACATTTTTATACCTAGAGTTAGAGGCTTATAAATTTTCCATGATCTTCATAAGGTTATTCTAGGTATTATATTAAGGAACACCCACTAAGACATTTTGTTACAAGTGTTGATAGGTAGGGAATGGAGTAGAAAATGGTTGAGACAAGAGATAACCAATAGAAATGGTTATGATAGGTTGGGATGCCACCACATATTGTGGGACTTACAAGGGTATATTTTTTTATGGGGATGGGTGAAGATAATTTTACCCAAAGGTTTATGAGGGAGATATGTATTCATTAATTAATGGGATGTACTATTGAAGAGGCTGACTCAGGAGAATTTTTTGTAATGGTTTTGTTAGAGGTAAAATCATAGAGATTGGGGTGAATAAGTGATCCAAAATATTTTATTTTCAATTTAATTCCTTTCAAACTATTAAACAATCAACATATATCAACTTGATCAAACAACATTAACAAGAAAGCTAATTCATTCAATGTATACACAAGATCAAACACATAACACAAAGTTTGTATGGGAAAATGTCATGGGGAATAAAAACCAATCTCAAGCCTTTAAAACATGGAGTACTATCCTATAACAAATTACAAACAAGAGACTGATCAACTCCTTTATCCCAAAAAACATTGATCATATCCTCCTGACCAAAGGTATTTATTGAAACACCTATTTCACAAGAAGAAACATCCCCTAAGGAAGATCAAGTCATTTATACCCTCATTTGAACACATCCACCTTATAAATTATGTATTCAACACCTGATTATGGATCTCTTTTTATCTAATACCTATACAAACTTCCTCTTTATCTCAAACAGGACTCATATGCACACTCAGACCTCTTGGCATATCCTCAATCTATAAAAGAACTTTTTTTACATCACAAATATGACCTAAAAGTCTTACATGTATTCATAAATATACTATACTTATCAACTCATCCAAATAGGAACTCTACCTCCCCTTCACTTCATAACTCTCACATCCACCTTCCGCAAATCTCTTAAACAAGTGTTCCATAAGCCTCATTCAAGTATAGAAACCAACACATTTGGTTTCAATATATATAAATAATTCATGAATTATCATGTGCAAAATCCATAATTTTTTTCCAAATTGATATTAAGTTTCATAAAAGGTTCTATCTTCCCTCAAATTTAATTATGACCCTCTTATTAATGTATTACTTCTTGAGGTGGTTGAGACTCTATTAGTTTGACTATGAGGATAATCATGAGCTAACTATTCTAGTAAAAGATCATCCTCCTCAAATAAAATATGGTCTATATATTTTAGTACATTAGAACTTTTGGTATGATGTCCTACTATTCTATGTTAAGAACATTTATTTCTTTCTTCATACCATGTCATTTTTTTAGTATGAGGGTTAATAGGCTTTATAGGTGGTAGTGTGAGAAGGGAGGTTTGAACGAGTTGATCAAGAATCTTGGAGTAATACCCCCATAATTAATCTTGGTTAGGTTTTTTAACCTTATAAGGCATTGAAATGGGAGATATATGTGAAAAAGTAATTTGATTCAAGAGAGGTCTTAATATCTTGTTAGTGAGAAAATGAAATCAAATTGAAAAAATAACACACTAGTTAACATACATCACTAGGCCTAGTTACTAGGCAGAGCTTAGTGAGGGAAATACATTTGAGAAAAAGATAAAAATGGAAAGAAATATAAAATATGAACACAAAAAACAAATTTATTACCATATCCTTGATTTCTCCAAAAATCTCCTTCTTTGGCTTGCTCAGTTTGTGCTTCAAGAGATCTTCTCTAATGGAGTGTGGCTACCTTCATCTCCTCTTGGAACCTTTGGCTTTAGCTTGGATTAGCTCAATAATTTGGAATTATAACACTAATATGAAATTATTTTTGAATGCATTTGGGAATTATAAGTTTGGCATAAAAGATCTTAAAATTCAATAGGTAAAGCCTCTTATTTATAGATTTTTGGAATGGTTTGAGGATCAACCATGATTGTCCATCTCAAGATTGAGATGTGTAGCCACGAATGAATCCAAATATGAAATTAATTATACAAATATCCCCATTAATATTTTGGATAGAGGGGTATTAAATAGGCATGGAGGGTCTTAATGAGGCATGGGAGACTCATAATCTTGATATTTTATGTATTTATGGCTTATGGATGCCACCCCATATGATGATGTCACCCGATGATGAATTTCATAGAAATAAATTTCCAATAAAGATTTATTCAATAAGATATATTGAAAATTAACTTAAGGCCCTAATTTGGTTTAATTAACCTAATACATGATTAGTTAACTTTAGTTTAAATTTTGGCTCTTGGTGCACAAATTAATCAAATTAGTCAAAATGTGTTATTATTGATCTAAAATTTATTGGATTAAAATTAGAAGTCAATGTTAGATGTGTTAGATCTATTATTACATTTAGGATGTTACCAACACCAAATAACAAAGGCACATGTCTTATGTAAGAGATTTGATAGAAAAGAGAAATCTATAGCACCTAGGTGCAAAATTGTCATTTTCACTTGAAATGGTCTGATCAAAGTTAGTTGGCCCATAAATTACATTACCCCATTTAATGATACTATAGCCAAAATTATCACTTGAATATCTCAATTTCAACTTATTTAATGCATTTTAGTGTTTTTAAACTAAATTGTGCACTTTGGTAGAAATTGGTCAAAATCCTAGTTGGAGGTTATTGGTGGCTATTTTTAGGTGTCTATAGTTTTCCCCTATTTGGGAAGATGTTTCAAACCATAGACAAAGAAATATATTCTCAAATAATGATAAAAGGCTTGTCTGCTAAAAATAATATTATGGCTGAAGAATAAAGCTCCAAATGGTGTTTGGGAAGCCTATGATAATGCCCCCTCGAGGGAGTGGACATCACATTTGTTGATGGATGGTCCCTTGAAAAGAAACAAGAAGAAAGGTATAATTAACCCATGGTTGAGATTAATCTAAATGTGAAAATGCTTGGATGTATTGATGTAAAAAAGACATTGATTTACCCAAAGGTGGTTATCATCAAGATTAAAAGTCAAATTAATGATTTACCCATAGGTGGTTGTAATCATTAAGAGGACTTAGATTGGTTAAAGATGATTATACCCTAGTTAGGGTTGATTAGCAAACATAACTCAAGGATATAACATGGAATATATATTAAAAATGAGTGGGTGAAAAGTGATGAAATAAATGAATATAAGAATAAGATTGATCAGTGTGAATGATTTAGTTATACCTACCAATGAGGAGATGCTCATCTTGATTAAAAATGATACAACTAGAATGGTTAATCAGTTGATTTGATCAAGGGTGAAATAGGAAGAGTTTCCAAGGTGATAAGGAGAAATTTCTATGGCTCCATTGATTGTAGACCTTCTTGAAGCTAATTTTTACTGTATCATGTGATGGTAGGATTCATGATAAAATTCCATGAAGACTTGGCTAAAATATGAGTAAGGATCGACTCTCAATCCAATAAATACTTGAAAATAGTGCACCAATGATAAAAAGCATGATGATAATGTCGACATATGAATATAGATATACTCAAGAATAATTTGTGTAAGTAATCAACCAATGCATACATATAGACTGAGTTGAGGCAATAGTGTTGAAAGCAAAAAAATATAAATCTTGAAAAAAAAATCAAAAGAAAGCATCCTAACAATGACTTTGCCCCAGTAGGTCAGATTGAGGAAAATAGACTAGGATTATGTAGGACAAATGTTTTTGGACTTTTGAAATGTTATGATTTTTTTTCGAATTTTGAGGTAAATTAACTCATTAGAGAATGACAAGACACCTACTCATAAAATGATGAGAATGTTTGGCTTAGGTTGTTCGTAAAATGGTTAGAGTGTATGGAAAGGGGGATTGAGGTGAGATCAACATGAATTAAGCATGACCTACATAGCCCTAAAATGACCTCAAGTTATAGTAATTTCATCCACACAAAAGGTATGGAAAAACCAACTAGGTCCAAACAAGTTCTCAAATCTAGTAAATGGCCAGTCAAATGAAAATAGTGATGGCAAGGTGATGTGAAAATGCATGGTAAATAAGAATTTCCCCTAGCTTACCCTTAGGTGGTTATATTTATGATATAATAGAATAGGTTAATGATAATAGTTTTACCATAGGTGATTATAATTAGTATCAAGACTGGTGAGATATTAATTTGCCCATACATAGTTATAATCAGGATCACATAAATAAACCTAACATAGGATGTAAAATGAAAGGTATCTTGCTAGATCAACTATCACACTACTTTCATAGACTATCATTGTAAACATGGATTTGATTGATTGTTTAAATTTGATCAGAATCCTCTCACAAAAGGTGTGGGAAAGATGAAATGAGCCAAGATCAAAATAGGATTGGGTAGGATGACTAAAAATAGGCTTTGGTCTAGATAAGAATGGAATGATAGGATGGTATGGTCTTGCTAAGGATAATGATGGTTTTTGATAGAATGAAAAAAATGATAAGAGGGTTTCCCCCAAGTTAGAAGGTGATTGGTTGGGATATGCAATAATGGTAAAATGATATGTAACAATGGCAATCTCATGGTAATGAAATGGTATGAAACATGTTTTTGGTTTAGGTGTGGTGTTTGATTCTATTGTTCTTAATGATGGGGAGATGCACGTCCTAATAAATAAATGATATAAATAAAATACTTGATCATGTTAATTATAGCCCACACCTCATCTGAATAGTTTCTCCATCAATAAAGGCCTACAAATTTGGATGCTAAGAATGCTTCTGTGATCTTTATTGGTCATTGATTCTGATTCCTTCAAATGTTGACATAAACTATATTTGTAGCCTCTAAAAAGGAAAGTGTGGCCATCAATGATAAATAAGGACAAATAATGGATGTTAGGTTTCATTTTAAAATGGAATGGTAGATGATAATAGATTGTATAATGGTAAGGAAAAAAATGAAGATCAGGACTTTCAATCACACATAATGTTGTTGATGCTAGATTTGACATAATTTTGGTTGTGTCAGAGCTGAATATTTTTTATCTTGATAAGACCATAAAAAATTTCTATTGCTTAGCTCTAAGATTAGCTACCATTTTATTAGGATGTATATAGGAAGCTATGTTGATTTGATCTTTGATTTTGTATTCATCAAGCAGTGAAGAACTTTTTTGCTCAGCTATTGGTGCCTCAATGAGGTTTTCACCAATGAATCCATCTTGATTCTCCTATATCACCTTGGAGAAAGTTTCACTAATGAAAATTGGCTTTTAACTTTGATTTTCTTCTAGTGCTTCTAAAAAATTTTCATTAGAATATGCTAAGTTGTAAATTTTATTGTATCCTAACACCTCTAAAGAGGTTTCAAAAGGAGAGTGTTCTTCTACTACATGAATGTGGTCTTGGCCCTCCTTGCTCTTCTTTAACTACTTTGTCACCATGGATGTAGTTCAACAAAATATGATTCTATCAATCCCAATTGACACTTATGGGTGATAGAATGTCAATAATATGCCTATCTTGGTTTATAGTAATGGCATGTGGAATGGTAATGGAATGGTTATTGGAATCACAATCCTTGTAGAACATACTAGGAGAAATTATGTCAATGTTGAAGTACTCATCCTCAAAAACTATAGAAGGATCATAAATGTATTTAAATTGATCTATGAGGTATGCATAACCAATTTTGTAATATACACAAACATATTTCTCTTTTGAATCTAATTCTAACTCAAGGGAGTTTGAATTTGATGTTAAGACTGACATTGATTCTAATTCTGATACTAAATTTGATGTCAATCAAAGATAGAACTTGACTCTAACTCTGATTCTTCATCTAATGGGTACTCTATTATAATTATGTCTTATTTAATGTTTGGTATTAGAAAAGTAATGACCTATGATGTCATAATGGGCTCCATAAATATTGTTTTGTCAAAGTGAGACTCCTCTATAATGGGAAATAGGTTAAGAGACAACTCCTCAGGGACTAACTTATCAAGTGGAGACTCTTATAAAAAAGTCTTATAGTCAAGGTAATGATTTGCCCCAGGGTGGTTATAATCATTAACAAGTGACTCAATAAAGATTGGCTCATTAGAGTGAGACTCATCGGTAACTGGTATAGGATTAATAGGTAACTCATCATAGGTTGGCTTATCATAAATGGTTGATTCAGAAAAAAACATCTCAGATTGGTTGGTTCCCTTGGCCTTAGTTTCTAATGAGTTGGAAGATACTAGTTTAGATCACATATTGATCTTTAAATGATTGGATCGATTGAGGTTTAGATGGGATTGGTAATGGAGGAGGAATGGCCTATAGTTGGATAATGGTAGGGCATTGGGAAGCATGATTTCTTAATTGAGCCAAAGGAGAAAATCCTGAGATGGTAACAATAGGGTGGTGTGGAGCTTAATTTCTCACATAATTCAAAGGACTAGGTCCTAGAATGATTAAAGTGTGTTGTGGAGCCTAGTTGCTCGCACAAGCCAAAGGACTAGGTCTAGGAATGGTAATGGTATTCCTTAGATATTGTAGATCTTGATAGCTTGTATAATCTAAATGAGGTTTATGGGTAGTCAATGATTGAATAAAAAAAGGACATCATGGATCTTGATTGATTGCATAAGCAAAAGCATCTAAGTCTTCCTCATAAACCATATCATCCCAGTTGTGAGTTGGCTCATAAGCTGGTTCTTGACTGTGTTCCATATAATTATTATTTCAAGGAGAGTATGGATCTGTATCCCAAAAAACATTATCTATAGTTGGGTCTTCAAATTCCTCCTCACAAGCCTCTTCATTCCATTCAAGGTCTTGATTTGGATTTTGTGGATTTTGACTATGTTCCCCATATGGATTATTGTCAGGAGACTAATAAAACTCCCTAGAAAATATTTCTCTATAGGGGTTCTTAGTGGGATTTTGTGTAGCCATTATGTCATAAGTTGGATTGTATGTGACTCAACCATAAGTGTATCTAGACATATCCATGTAAATGATGAAAGATCCAAAATAAAAAGGCTTAGAGTTATACAAATTCTAAAAAACTATCCAAAGGACAAATGGTTTAAACTTGGTGTAACTTGGTCAAAGGGGTGGAGTTGTATCTCTAATATGGTATAAAAGTGGATTTGTATCTTCATAATGATTTTTTATAATACTTAGTATAAAATATTCTAACATCAAATGTCTAATTTCAAATTTCATATGCATAAAATTTCAAGCATCTAAATAAAAACTGACATGTTAAATGTCTAGGTCAAAGTGTTCCAAATAAGGTCTAAACTAGGAAAGGGAAAATAGTTGCTAGGTCTTTTGTCCAAGTGTGGAGTCAAAAGCTAGGCTCAAACATGCTATACTAGGACTTTTAGCCAAATGAAATCAAAATCTAGACTTGAAACAAAGGTATCATGTGATTTTATTTAATTTAACAAGTTTGGAAACAACTTTGACATAAACCCGACACATGGAATCAAAAATTAACATAATCAATTAACATAATTCATGAGGCAAAAGGCTTGTAGAGAAAGGTTGTGTTCTCCCAAATAAAGTAACAAATGATGATGATGATGATGATGATGATGATGATGATGATGATGATGATTATGATGATGATGATGATGATAGGTTTTTAACAAACAAACAATCAATATTTTTCAAATTTGGGTAGCCGATTAATTAAAGTTATGCAACCAAAAAGAGAAATATCTATGTATCAGCCCCATGAATTAAGGCTTACATAGAAATCAATTAATTTTTGAATCCAAACTTGACAAGGATAATTGAAAACTAAAAATTAAAAATTGGATTTTACCAAACAAGATAGATAAGATTGGATAGCATGACGGCACAAGACAAAGTTCTAAATGGTATACATGACATGGTTCGAAACAAAATAGTTTTTAATACAAGGTAAACTAGTCATGAAACAAATTGAGTAGCCTAATATCATAATCTTGCTTAAATGATGTGATCTATGTTATGTTTCAAATACTCAAAAGTAAAAATGGTTTGGTATGATTTTAGCAAAATAAAATTACCCTCTGCAACCCAAATTGACACAAACCTAAACAAGTTTAGCAAACATTTCAAGGCACAAGTGTGGTGTAAAATAGATAGAATAATGCCTTTTTAGACAAAATAATGATGTATAAACAAATTAATTTTACCATGGATTTATTAACAAATAAACAAGTTTTAGTCTCAAAACATACCAAGAAAAAATGACCAAAATAGTCTAAGTATAATCATCCAAATCCTAGCAAGGGTATGGAAATGTGGCATTGACTAAAATATCAAGATTCCAAATGTTTCTAGGGGAATTAATCTCATAATGACTTTCACATCCAACAATGCAAAATAAAATCATAGATTTTGGGTATGTATCACTTGGCTTGTTATAAAAAGGTTTAGTCCTTTTTGAAACCACTAAATCCTATTGTTCACTCAGTGTAGTGCGATGTCCAAAGTATCACTACATCCCATGTGTAACTCCAATATGGAGCCAAATGAAGTAAATGTTAGGAGGTGAAGCCCTGGGTCAAATCTTCCCTAAAAAACTCGTGAGACGTAATGACATCCCCTCACAAGCCAAGTTTACATGAAATAAAGAAAGTATAAAATAGAAAGAATTTAGGGTCATTATAAAGGTCACCCAATACTTTGGAAAGTTTTTGGGGAGTGATTTATATGACATTCTTTCTATGCCTTGGACTAGGCAATTTGCAAGTAAGGAAAGCGCTTTTGATTCCAAGGGTTCCCTAAAGGGGAAAAATGGAAGAGCACACACGTAACATCCTTGTATTTTGAGAAAACAAAGTACTAATTCAAAGAATTAGTGAACATAAAAGGTTTGAAAAATGAGTTCATTTTTAATCCCCAAATTTAAATGTGTGGTGGTGTTCTTTTGACCCCTTGGTCTTAAGTTGTAACTTTGAAAACATAATTATCAAAGCATTCACTTAAGTATCTAAGTTTTTGATTAACATCAAAAAGAAAGTTCCTAATTCATTTTAAAACAATAAATGAAATGTGAAAGGAACTTATTTAGTTTTATTAGATGACTTTCCATGTAGATCTTTTAAGAAAAATATGATCACTTTGTTTAGCCTTGAAGCACATTTATCAAATGAGGTAACCTTGAAGGGCAAAATCTATCAACCCAAAGGTAAAATCTCAAGAAATGAAATGAGTTAGATTAGACAATGTTAGCAAAAATATAAATAAAATATTAAAAACAATAATATTAAATATATGAATACCTATAGACAACAAATTAGAAGGCTAAAAATAAATCATAACACATAACACATAAAACCCTACACATAAAACATAAAAACCCACAGTCAATATTTTTAACATAACTTTTAAAATATGGATCAGTTTGCCATGAAATTTTGAGAGGCTGTCAATAACTCTAGGTCACACACCTATGAATAATTTTAGATCCAAATAGTTAATAAAAAATCTATCAAATTTGTTCTAACTATTTTTACCAAAAAAAACAAAATAAAAAGTGACAGTCACTAAAACATATATAACTTATAAAATATAAATTATTTTTTATGAATTTTTTATAATATATCAGTGACATATTTATATATATTCATAAAAAAAATTTATAAAAAATATTAAGTAAATAAAAATTTATGACTTATTTATTGGCCATTTTTACTCAAAGTAAAAACAACAATAAAGAAGAATCAAAACTATGAAACAACAAAAATTTGTGGATTGTGATCTCATGAAGATCATCCCACTAGGTGTGACACTATATAAACTAGTAATTTTACTCAAGAGAGGTTCTAGTATCTTGTTAGTGACAAAATGAAATCAAATTGAAAAACCAACACACTAGCTAGCATACATCTCTAGGCTAGGTTATTAGGGAGAGCTTAGTGACGAAAAACCATTTGAGAACACAAATAAAAATAGAAATAAATAATAAATATGAACACAAAACACCAATTTATTACCAAATCCTTTATTTCTCCAAAATGCTCCTTCTTTGGCTTGCTCGTCTTGTGCTTCAAGAGATCTTCTTCAATGGAGTGTGGCTACCTTCATCTCCTCTTGACACCTTTGGCTTTGGCTTGGCTTGGCTCAACAATTTGTAATTATAACACTAAGATGAAAATATTTTTTAATTAAATTTGGAATTATAAGTTTGGAATAAAATATCTTAAAATTCAATAGGTAATGCCTCCTATTTATAGATTTTTGGAATGGTTTGAGGATCAACCATGACCATCCATCTCAAGATTGAGATGTGTGGCCATGAATAAATCCAAATATGAAATTAATTATATAAACATCCCCATTAATATTTGGGATAGATAGGTATTTAATAGGCATGAAGGGTCTTAATGAGGCATGGGAGACCCATAATATTGATATTTTATGCATTTATGGCTTATGGATGCCACCCCATATGATTATGTCACTTGATGATGTAGTTAATAGAAATAAATTTCCAATAAATATTTATTCACCAAGTTCCATGGAAAAATAAGTTAAGGCCCTAATTTTTTTAATTATATTAAAACATTATTAGTCAACTTTAGTACAAATTTTGGCTCTTTGTGCACAAATTAATCAAATTGGTCAAAATGTCTTATTATTGGTCCAAAATTTGACTAAATTGGAATTAGAAGTCAATGTCAGATGCATTGGATCCATTACTACATTTATTATTTTACCAACACCAAATAACAAATATACGTGTCTTATGCAAGATATTTGATAGAAAAGAGCAATCCAGAGCACCTAGGTGCGAAATTGTCATTTTGACTCAAAATGATTTGATCAATGTTTGCCAGCACATAAATTATGTTACCCCATTTAATGATACTCCAGCTAAAATCAACACTTGAATATATCAATTTAAACTCATTTAATTCATTTTAGTGTTTTTAAGCCAAATTGTGCACTTTAGTGAAAATTGGTCAAAAGCCTAGTTGGAGGTTGTGGTGGCCAGTTTTAGGTGTCTACACTATACTTGATTTCATGTCTTGATTCCACAAAATTATTGTTCAAATGTTTCCCACAAAGGGTAATTTATTCTTGGAATAAGACTTTATACTAAAATTCTAAGGGTAATGTGGGTTTAAGGTATTATTTATTAGCACTATTACTATGGGAAGATATTTTTATGCTAGTGTATGCTTATTATAAGAGGATTATATAATGGTGGATTTTGGTCTCACAAAAGGATGAGGTACCACTATGGATTCTCTAGTTTGAATTGTTGGTATAACCATTTTACCTTTTTGAATCTAGATATAATTAGTAGGGATATCCTCTTTATGGATTTCAATTCTTATTAGTGGATGTTGTAATGATTTACCTCATGACACACCAAGGTTTTTATTTCCATTTGTTGAAACATTTCCCCTAGTTTCTATTTTTATAGGATATAGGTCAGCCTAAGCCATAAGGGAAGTTAATTTTGGAGTTATTCAATGTAATGTAGCATACATCTCAAGAGGAAGTAAGACAGAGGGGATGGGTATGCTATGGAAAGGTATTGTAGTGACTAAAGGAGTAACATGTGTATCTCTTAGAATATCCAAAAAAGTATCTTCCTTGATAGATTTCTCATTATTTATTTTTTGTTGATTTCCTTTAACATACTTAAGCAACATTTCCTCAAGAGTATCCCAAATAATGAGATCTATAAAACTTGAGTGAATATTATGAATAGATCTAGCCAGTTTGGATGGTGTGAAACTATCTCCTATAAGTATATCTAGAATTTTAGTAATTTTGGAAGGTGATTTAGAAGAACTACCAAATTTTTAGGAAAAATTTGATCCTGGAATGTACTTATCACATGGGTCTCATGATTTGATTGCATCTTGAGTTTTCTTATATATAATTAGACATAGAAGGATGTTTGAGGAATATTTTACTAAATATATCTATGGATGGATTAGGAGGACCATTAAGATTATCTAACTATAATTCCCCATGGTCGATAAGGTTTTAAACTAGACCTTTGAAGTACTTACACCTATTGACATCATGACTAGGCACATGATGATAGTTTTAGAAGTCATTTTATCTTTACCAACTAGGGTTTGGGAAAGAATAATCAAGGGGTATAATGAGAGGAAGCTCTATAATAGAAGCTTTAAATATCTTGTCTAAAATGGAAGCATAAAATTACCCTAAGATTGTGTATTTCTAAGGAGGAAAATGTGTTAAAGGTTTTTGTGGTTTCATTTAGGAGGTAGAAGGTTTGGTTTGGATTTTGGTTTGTGGAGGTGCCAATTTTAAGACAACAACATTTTTTATCCCTTTACCTTTGGCATTATTAGTCCCTTTGGAGGGATTGGATTTGAATTTCTTAGTATGTAAATTTACCTTTCCTTCCTCTAAGGCTCAAATTTCTAATTTATAGGCCATGGAAAAGGCTTCATTAAAAGTATTAAACAATTACACTCATAATGTGGAAAAGATATGCTTAGCACATGATCTCATAAATAATTCAATTAATTCTAGTTGAGGAAGGGAAAAAGTAAGTTTTTTTATAATACTTTTCCACCTAGCTATGAAATTATCAATTGATTAATAATCAAACTACCTAATTGAATAGAATTTGGATATGATCACTTTCCTTGCAATGTTAATGGAAAAGTGTTATAAATAGATTTGGTCCAATTTCCCCAAAAATAACAAGGAGTGTTGAGGAATATATTTATACTAGTCCAAGGCTAGTCCAACTAATTACATGGCAAATGTTATTAGGAGGATATCATCATCATGAATTATAAGATAACAAGAATGTGTAAATTCTCTAGTGTTTTATTGAGGATCTTCCTTGTTTTCAAATTTCATAAATTTTAGAAGTTCCCATTATGAGGGGTATTGTCATATAGGGATCATTGGATTAGTGGGTTCATTACAAATTTATTCATATGTGAGCACATTTTTATACCTAGAGTTAGAGGCTTATAAATTTTCCATGATCTTCATAAGGTTATTCTAGGTATTATATTAAGGAACACCCACTAAGACATTTTGTTACAAGTGTTGATAGGTAGGGAATGGAGTAGAAAATGGTTGAGACAAGAGATAACCAATAGAAATGGTTATGATAGGTTGGGATGCCACCACATATTGTGGGACTTACAAGGGTATATTTTTTTATGGGGATGGGTGAAGATAATTTTACCCAAAGGTTTATGAGGGAGATATGTATTCATTAATTAATGGGATGTACTATTGAAGAGGCTGACTCAGGAGAATTTTTTGTAATGGTTTTGTTAGAGGTAAAATCATAGAGATTGGGGTGAATAAGTGATCCAAAATATTTTATTTTCAATTTAATTCCTTTCAAACTATTAAACAATCAACATATATCAACTTGATCAAACAACATTAACAAGAAAGCTAATTCATTCAATGTATACACAAGATCAAACACATAACACAAAGTTTGTATGGGAAAATGTCATGGGGAATAAAAACCAATCTCAAGCCTTTAAAACATGGAGTACTATCCTATAACAAATTACAAACAAGAGACTGATCAACTCCTTTATCCCAAAAAACATTGATCATATCCTCCTGACCAAAGGTATTTATTGAAACACCTATTTCACAAGAAGAAACATCCCCTAAGGAAGATCAAGTCATTTATACCCTCATTTGAACACATCCACCTTATAAATTATGTATTCAACACCTGATTATGGATCTCTTTTTATCTAATACCTATACAAACTTCCTCTTTATCTCAAACAGGACTCATATGCACACTCAGACCTCTTGGCATATCCTCAATCTATAAAAGAACTTTTTTTACATCACAAATATGACCTAAAAGTCTTACATGTATTCATAAATATACTATACTTATCAACTCATCCAAATAGGAACTCTACCTCCCCTTCACTTCATAACTCTCACATCCACCTTCCGCAAATCTCTTAAACAAGTGTTCCATAAGCCTCATTCAAGTATAGAAACCAACACATTTGGTTTCAATATATATAAATAATTCATGAATTATCATGTCCAAAATCCATAATTTTTTTCCAAATTGATATTAAGTTTCATAAAAGGTTCTATCTTCCCTCAAATTTAATTATGACCCTCTTATTAATGTATTACTTCTTGAGGTGGTTGAGACTCTATTAGTTTGACTATGAGGATAATCATGAGCTAACTATTCTAGTAAAAGATCATCCTCCTCAAATAAAATATGGTCTATATATTTTAGTACATTAGAACTTTTGGTATGATGTCCTACTATTCTATGTTAAGAACATTTATTTCTTTCTTCATACCATGTCATTTTTTTAGTATGAGGGTTAATAGGCTTTATAGGTGGTAGTGTGAGAAGGGAGGTTTGAATGAGTTGATCAAGAATCTTGGAGTAATACCCCCATAATTAATCTTGGTTAGGTTTTTTAACCTTATAAGGCATTGAAATGGGAGATATATGTGAAAAAGTAATTTGATTCAAGAGAGGTCTTAATATCTTGTTAGTGAGAAAATGAAATCAAATTGAAAAAATAACACACTAGTTAACATACATCACTAGGCCTAGTTACTAGGCAGAGCTTAGTGAGGGAAATACATTTGAGAAAAAGATAAAAATGGAAAGAAATATAAAATATGAACACAAAAAACAAATTTATTACCATATCCTTGATTTCTCCAAAAATCTCCTTCTTTGGCTTGCTCAGTTTGTGCTTCAAGAGATCTTCTCTAATGGAGTGTGGCTACCTTCATCTCCTCTTGGAACCTTTGGCTTTAGCTTGGATTAGCTCAATAATTTGGAATTATAACACTAATATGAAATTATTTTTGAATGCATTTGGGAATTATAAGTTTGGCATAAAAGATCTTAAAATTCAATAGGTAAAGCCTCTTATTTATAGATTTTTGGAATGGTTTGAGGATCAACCATGATTGTCCATCTCAAGATTGAGATGTGTAGCCACGAATGAATCCAAATATGAAATTAATTATACAAATATCCCCATTAATATTTTGGATAGAGGGGTATTAAATAGGCATGGAGGGTCTTAATGAGGCATGGGAGACTCATAATCTTGATATTTTATGTATTTATGGCTTATGGATGCCACCCCATATGATGATGTCACCCGATGATGAATTTCATAGAAATAAATTTCCAATAAAGATTTATTCAATAAGATATATTGAAAATTAACTTAAGGCCCTAATTTGGTTTAATTAACCTAATACATGATTAGTTAAATTTAGTTTAAATTTTGGCTCTTGGTGCACAAATTAATCAAATTAGTCAAAATGTGTTATTATTGATCTAAAATTTATTGGATTAAAATTAGAAGTCAATGTTAGATGTGTTAGATCTATTATTACATTTAGGATGTTACCAACACCAAATAACAAAGGCACATGTCTTATGTAAGAGATTTGATAGAAAAGAGAAATCTATAGCACCTAGGTGCAAAATTGTCATTTTCACTTGAAATGGTCTGATCAAAGTTAGTTGGCCCATAAATTACATTACCCCATTTAATGATACTATAGCCAAAATTATCACTTGAATATCTCAATTTCAACTTATTTAATGCATTTTAGTGTTTTTAAACTAAATTGTGCACTTTGGTAGAAATTGGTCAAAATCCTAGTTGGAGGTTATTGGTGGCTATTTTTAGGTGTCTATAGTTTTCCCCTATTTGGGAAGATGTTTCAAACCATAGACAAAGAAATATATTCTCAAATAATGATAAAAGGCTTGTCTGCTAAAAATAATATTATGGCTGAAGAATAAAGCTCCAAATGGTGTTTGGGAAGCCTATGATAATGCCCCCTCGAGGGAGTGGACATCACATTTGTTGATGGATGGTCCCTTGAAAAGAAACAAGAAGAAAGGTATAATTAACCCATGGTTGAGATTAATCTAAATGTGAAAATGCTTGGATGTATTGATGTAAAAAAGACATTGATTTACCCAAAGGTGGTTATCATCAAGATTAAAAGTCAAATTAATGATTTACCCATAGGTGGTTGTAATCATTAAGAGGACTTAGATTGGTTAAAGATGATTATACCCTAGTTAGGGTTGATTAGCAAACATAACTCAAGGATATAACATGGAATATATATTAAAAATGAGTGGGTGAAAAGTGATGAAATAAATGAATATAAGAATAAGATTGATCAGTGTGAATGATTTAGTTATACCTACCAATGAGGAGATGCTCATCTTGATTAAAAATGATACAACTAGAATGGTTAATCAGTTGATTTGATCAAGGGTGAAATAGGAAGAGTTTCCAAGGTGATAAGGAGAAATTTCTATGGCTCCATTGATTGTAGACCTTCTTGAAGCTAATTTTTACTGTATCATGTGATGGTAGGATTCATGATAAAATTCCATGAAGACTTGGCTAAAATATGAGTAAGGATCGACTCTCAATCCAATAAATACTTGAAAATAGTGCACCAATGATAAAATGCATGATGATAATGTCGACATATGAATATAGATATACTCAAGAATAATTTGTGTAAGTAATCAACCAATGCATACATATAGACTGAGTTGAGGCAATAGTGTTGAAAGCAAAAAAATATAAATCTTGAAAAAAAAATCAAAAGAAAGCATCCTAACAATGACTTTGCCCCAGTAGGTCAGATTGAGGAAAATAAACTAGGCTTATGTAGGACAAATGTTTTTGGACTTTTGAAATGTTATGATTTTTTTTCGAATTTTGAGGTAACTTAACTCATTAGAGAATGACAAGACACCTACTCATAAAATGATGAGAATGTTTGGCTTAGGTTGTTCGTAAAATGGTTAGAGTGTATGGAAAGGGGGATTGAGGTGAGATCAACATGAATTAAGCATGACCTACATAGCCCTAAAATGACCTCAAGTTATAGTAATTTCATCCACACAAAAGGTATGGAAAAACCAACTAGGTCCAAACAAGTTCTCAAATCTAGTAAATGGCCAGTCAAATGAAAATAGTGATGGCAAGGTGATGTGAAAATGCATGGTAAATAAGAATTTCCACTAGCTTACCGTTAGGTGGTTATATTTATGATATAATAGAATAGGTTAATGATAATAGTTTTACCATAGGTGATTATAATTAGTATCAAGACTGGTGAGATATTAATTTGCCCATACATAGTTATAATCAGGATCACATAAATAAACCTAACATAGGATGTAAAATGAAAGGTATCTTGCTAGATCAACTATCACACTACTTTCATAGACTATCATTGTAAACATGGATTTGATTGATTGTTTAAATTTGATCAGAATCCTCTCACAAAAGGTGTGGGAAAGATGAAATGAGCCAAGATCAAAATAGGATTGGGTAGGATGACTAAAAATAGGCTTTGGTCTAGATAAGAATGGAATGATAGGATGGTATGGTCTTGCTAAGGATAATGATGGTTTTTGATAGAATGAAAAAAATGATAAGAGGGTTTCCCCCAAGTTAGAAGGTGATTGGTTGGGATATGCAATAATGGTAAAATGATATGTAACAATGGCAATCTCATGGTAATGAAATGGTATGAAACATGTTTTTGGTTTAGGTGTGGTGTTTGATTCTATTGTTCTTAATGATGGGGAGATGCACGTCCTAATAAATAAATGATATAAATAAAATACTTGATCATGTTAATTATAGCCCACACCTCATCTGAATAGTTTCTCCATCAATAAAGGCCTACAAATTTGGATGCTAAGAATGCTTCTGTGATCTTTATTGGTCATTGATTCTGATTCCTTCAAATGTTGACATAAACTATATTTGTAGCCTCTAAAAAGGAAAGTGTGGCCATCAATGATAAATAAGGACAAATAATGGATGTTAGGTTTCATTTTAAAATGGAATGGTAGATGATAATAGATTGTATAATGGTAAGGAAAAAAATGAAGATCAGGACTTTCAATCACACATAATGTTGTTGATGCTAGATTTGACATAATTTTGGTTGTGTCAGAGCTGAATATTTTTTATCTTGATAAGACCATAAAAAATTTCTATTGCTTAGCTCTAAGATTAGCTACCATTTTATTAGGATGTATATAGGAAGCTATGTTGATTTGATCTTTGATTTTGTATTCATCAAGCAGTGAAGAACTTTTTTGCTCAGCTATTGGTGCCTCAATGAGGTTTTCACCAATGAATCCATCTTGATTCTCCTATATCACCTTGGAGAAAGTTTCACTAATGAAAATTGGCTTTTAACTTTGATTTTCTTCTAGTGCTTCTAAAAAATTTTCATTAGAATATGCTAAGTTGTAAATTTTATTGTATCCTAACACCTCTAAAGAGGTTTCAAAAGGAGAGTGTTCTTCTACTACATGAATGTGGTCTTGGCCCTCCTTGCTCTTCTTTAACTACTTTGTCACCATGGATGTAGTTCAACAAAATATGATTCTATCAATCCCAATTGACACTTATGGGTGATAGAATGTCAATAATATGCCTATCTTGGTTTATAGTAATGGCATGTGGAATGGTAATGGAATGGTTATTGGAATCACAATCCTTGTAGAACATACTAGGAGAAATTATGTCAATGTTGAAGTACTCATCCTCAAAAACTATAGAAGGATCATAAATGTATTTAAATTGATCTATGAGGTATGCATAACCAATTTTGTAATATACACAAACATATTTCTCTTTTGAATCTAATTCTAACTCAAGGGAGTTTGAATTTGATGTTAAGACTGACATTGATTCTAATTCTGATACTAAATTTGATGTCAATCAAAGATAGAACTTGACTCTAACTCTGATTCTTCATCTAATGGGTACTCTATTATAATTATGTCTTATTTAATGTTTGGTATTAGAAAAGTAATGACCTATGATTTCATAATGGGCTCCATAAATATTGTTTTGTCAAAGTGAGACTCCTCTATAATGGGAAATAGGTTAAGAGACAACTCCTCAGGGACTAACTTATCAAGTGGAGACTCTTATAAAAAAGTCTTATAGTCAAGGTAATGATTTGCCCCAGGGTGGTTATAATCATTAAAAAGTGACTCAATAAAGATTGGCTCATTAGAGTGAGACTCATCGGTAACTGGTATAGGATCAATAGGTAACTCATCATAGGTTGGCTTATCATAAATGGTTGATTCAAAAAAAAACATCTCAGATTGGTTGGTTCCCTTGGCCTTAGTTTCTAATGAGTTGGAAGATACTAGTTTAGATCACATATTGATCTTTAAATGATTGGATCGATTGAGGTTTAGATGGGATTGGTAATGGAGGAGGAATGGCCTATAGTTGGATAATGGTAGGGCATTGGGAAGCATGATTTCTTAAATGAGCCAAAGGAGAAAATCCTGAGATGGTAACAATAGGGTGGTGTGGAGCTTAATTTCTCACATAATTCAAAGGACTAGGTCCTAGAATGATTAAAGTGTGTTGTGGAGCCTAGTTGCTCGCACAAGCCAAAGGACTAGGTCTAGGAATGGTAATGGTATTCCTTAGATATTGTAGATCTTGATAGCTTGTATAATCTAAATGAGGTTTATGGGTAGTCAATGATTGAATAAAAAAAGGACATCATGGATCTTGATTGATTGCATAAGCAAAAGCATCTAAGCCTTCCTCATAAACCATATCATCCCAGTTGTGAGTTGGCTCATAAGCTGGTTCTTGACTGTGTTCCATATAATTATTATTTCAAGGAGAGTATGGATCTGTATCCCAAAAAACATTATCTATAGTTGGGTCTTCAAATTCCTCCTCACAAGCCTCTTCATTCCATTCAAGGTCTTGATTTGGATTTTGTGGATTTTGACTATGTTCCCCATATGGATTATTGTCAGGAGACTAATAAAACTCCCTAGAAAATATTTCTCTATAGGGGTTCTTAGTGGGATTTTGTGTAGCCATTATGTCATAAGTTGGATTGTATGTGACTCAACCATAAGTGTATCTAGACATATCCATGTAAATGATGAAAGATCCAAAATAAAAAGGCTTAGAGTTATACAAATTCTAAAAAACTATCCAAAGGACAAATGGTTTAAACTTGGTGTAACTTGGTCAAAGGGGTGGAGTTGTATCTCTAATATGGTATAAAAGTGGATTTGTATCTTCATAATGATTTTTTATAATACTTAGTATAAAATATTCTAACATCAAATGTCTAATTTCAAATTTCATATGCATAAAATTTCAAGCATCTAAATAAAAACTGACATGTTAAATGTCTAGGTCAAAGTGTTCCAAATAAGGTCTAAACTAGGAAAGGGAAAATAGTTGCTAGGTCTTTTGTCCAAGTGTGGAGTCAAAAGCTAGGCTCAAACATGCTATACTAGGACTTTTAGCCAAATGAAATCAAAATCTAGACTTGAAACAAAGGTATCATGTGATTTTATTTAATTTAACAAGTTTGGAAACAACTTTGACATAAACCCGACACATGGAATCAAAAATTAACATAATCAATTAACATAATTCATGAGGCAAAAGGCTTGTAGAGAAAGGTTGTGTTCTCCCAAATAAAGTAACAAATGATGATGATGATGATGATGATGATGATGATGATGATGATGATGATGATGATGATGATGATGATGATTATGATGATGATGATGATGATAGGTTTTTAACAAACAAACAATCAATATTTTTCAAATTTGGGTAGCCGATTAATTAAAGTTATGCAACCAAAAAGAGAAATATCTATGTATCAGCCCCATGAATTAAGGCTTACATAGAAATCAATTAATTTTTGAATCCAAACTTGACAAGGATAATTGAAAACTAAAAATTAAAAATTGGATTTTACCAAACAAGATAGATAAGATTGGATAGCATGACGACACAAGACAAAGTTCTAAATGGTATACATGACATGGTTCGAAACAAAATAGTTTTTAATACAAGGTAAACTAGTCATGAAACAAATTGAGTAGCCTAATATCATAAGCTTGCTTAAATGATGTGATCTATGTTATGTTTCAAATACTCAAAAGTAAAAATGGTTTGGTATGATTTTAGCAAAATAAAATTACCCTCTGCAACCCAAATTGACACAAACCTAAACAAGTTTAGCAAACATTTCAAGGCACAAGTGTGGTGTAAAATAGATAGAATAATGCCTTTTTAGACAAAATAATGATGTATAAACAAATTAATTTTACCATGGATTTATTAACAAATAAACAAGTTTTAGTCTCAAAACATACCAAGAAAAAATGACCAAAATAGTCTAAGTATAATCATCCAAATCCTAGCAAGGGTATGGAAATGTGGCATTGACTAAAATATCAAGATTCCAAATGTTTCTAGGGGAATTAATCTCATAATGACTTTCACATCCAACAATGCAAAATAAAATCATAGATTTTGGGTATGTATCACTTGGCTTGTTATAAAAAGGTTTAGTCCTTTTTGAAACCACTAAATCCTATTGTTCACTCAGTGTAGTGCGATGTCCAAAGTATCACTACATCCCATGTGTAACTCCAATATGGAGCCAAATGAAGTAAATGTTAGGAGGTGAAGCCCTGGGTCAAATCTTCCCTAAAAAACTCGTGAGACGTAATGACATCCCCTCACAAGCCAAGTTTACATGAAATAAAGAAAGTATAAAATAGAAAGAATTTAGGGTCATTATAAAGGTCACCCAATACTTTGGAAGGTTTTTGGGGAGTAATTTAGATGACATTCTTTATATGCCTTGGACTAGGCAATTTGCAAGTAAGGAAAGCGCTTTTGATTCCAAGGGTTCCCTAAAGGGGAAAAATGGAAGAGCACACACGTAACATCCTTGTATTTTGAGAAAACAAAGTACTAATTCAAAGAATTAGTGAACATAAAAGGTTTGAAAAATGAGTTCATTTTTAATCCCCAAATTTAAATGTGTGGTGGTGTTCTTTTGACCCCTTGGTCTTAAGTTGTAACTTTAAAAACATAATTATCAAAGCATTCACTTAAGTATCTAAGTTTTTGATTAAGATCAAAAAGAAAGTTCCTAATTCATTTTAAAACAATAAATGAAATGTGAAAGGAACTTATTTAGTTTTATTAGATGACTTTCCATGTAGATCTTGTAAGAAAAATATGATCACTTTGTTTAGCCTTGAAGCACATTTATCAAATGAGGTAACCTTGAAGGGCAAAATCTATCAACCCAAAGGTAAAATCTCAAGAAATGAAATGAGTTAGATTAGACAATTTTAGAAAAAATATAAATAAAATATTAAAAACAATAATATTAAATATATGAATACCTATAGACAACAAATTAGAATGCTAAAAATAAATCATAACACATAACACATAAAACCCTACACATAAAACATAAAAACCCACAGTCAATATTTTTAACATAACTTTTAAAATATGGATCAGTTTGCCATGAAATTTTGAGAGGCTGTCAATAGCTCTAGGTCACACACCTATGAATAATTTTAGATCCAAATAGTTAATAAAAAATCTATCAAATTTGTTCTAACTATTTTTACCAAAAAAAACAAAATAAAATGTGACAGTCACTAAAACATATATAACTTATAAAATATAAATTATTTTTTATGAATTTTTTATAATATATCAGTGACATATTTATATATATTCATAAAAAAAATTTATAAAAAATATTAAGTAAATAAAAATTTATGACTTATTTATTGGCCATTTTTACTCAAAGTAAAAAGAACAATAAAGAAGAATCAAAACTATGAAACAACAAAAATTTGTGGATTGTGATCTCATGAAGATCATCCCACTAGGTGTGACACTATATAAACTAGTAATTTTACTCAAGAGAGGTTCTAGTATCTTGTTAGTGACAAAATGAAATCAAATTGAAAAACCAACACACTAGCTAGCATACATCTCTAGGCTAGGTTATTAGGGAGAGCTTAGTGACGAAAAACCATTTGAGAACACAAATAAAAATAGAAATAAATAATAAATATGAACACAAAACACCAATTTATTACCAAATCCTTTATTTCTCCAAAATGCTCCTTCTTTGGCTTGCTCGTCTTGTGCTTCAAGAGATCTTCTTCAATGGAGTGTGGCTACCTTCATCTCCTCTTGACACCTTTGGCTTTGGCTTGGCTTGGCTCAACAATTTGTAATTATAACACTAAGATGAAAATATTTTTTAATTAAATTTGGAATTATAAGTTTGGCATAAAATATCTTAAAATTCAATAGGTAATGCCTCCTATTTATAGATTTTTGGAATGGTTTGAGGATCAACCATGACCATCCATCTCAAGATTGAGATGTGTGGCCATGAATAAATCCAAATATGAAATTAATTATATAAACATCCCCATTAATATTTGGGATAGATAGGTATTTAATAGGCATGAAGGGTCTTAATGAGGCATGGGAGACCCATAATATTGATATTTTATGCATTTATGGCTTATGGATGCCACCCCATATGATTATGTCACTTGATGATGTAGTTAATAGAAATAAATTTCCAATAAATATTTATTCACCAAGTTCCATGGAAAAATAAGTTAAGGCCCTAATTTTTTTAATTATATTAAAACATTATTAGTCAACTTTAGTACAAATTTTGGCTCTTGGTGCACAAATTAATCAAATTGGTCAAAATGTCTTATTATTGGTCCAAAATTTGACTGAATTGGAATTAGAAGTCAATGTCAGATGCATTGGATCCATTACTACATTTATTATTTTACCAACACCAAATAACAAATATACGTGTCTTATGCAAGATATTTGATAGAAAAGAGCAATCCAGAGCACCTAGGTGCGAAATTGTCATTTTGACTCAAAATGATTTGATCAATGTTTGCCAGCACATAAATTATGTTACCCCATTTAATGATACTCCAGCTAAAATCAACACTTGAATATATCAATTTAAACTCATTTAATTCATTTTAGTGTTTTTAAGCCAAATTGTGCACTTTAGTGAAAATTGGTCAAAAGCCTAGTTGGAGGTTGTGGTGGCCAGTTTTAGGTGTCTACACTATACTTGATTTCATGTCTTGATTCCACAAAATTATTGTTCAAATGTTTCCCACAAAGGGTAATTTATTCTTGGAATAAGACTTTATACTAAAATTCTAAGGGTAATGTGGGTTTAAGGTATTATTTATTAGCACTATTACTATGGGAAGATATTTTTATGCTAGTGTATGCTTATTATAAGAGGATTATATAATGGTGGATTTTGGTCTCACAAAAGGATGAGGTACCACTATGGATTCTCTAGTTTGAATTGTTGGTATAACCATTTTACCTTTTTGAATCTAGATATAATTAGTAGGGATATCCTCTTTATGGATTTCAATTCTTATTAGTGGATGTTGTAATGATTTACCTCATGACACACCAAGGTTTTTATTTCCATTTGTTGAAACATTTCCCCTAGTTTCTATTTTTATAGGATATAGGTCAGCCTAAGCCATAAGGGAAGTTAATTTTGGAGTTATTCAATGTAATGTAGCATACATCTCAAGAGGAAGTAAGACAGAGGGGATGGGTATGCTATGGAAAGGTATTGTAGTGACTAAAGGAGTAACATGTGTATCTCTTAGAATATCCAAAAAAGTATCTTCCTTGATAGATTTCTCATTATTTATTTTTTGTTGATTTCCTTTAACATACTTAAGCAACATTTCCTCAAGAGTATCCCAAATAATGAGATCTATAAAACTTGAGTGAATATTATGAATAGATCTAGCCAGTTTGGATGGTGTGAAACTATCTCCTATAAGTATATCTAGAATTTTAGTAATTTTGGAAGGTGATTTAGAAGAACTACCAAATTTTTAGGAAAAATTTGATCATGGAATGTACTTATCACATGGGTCTCATGATTTGATTGCATCTTGAGTTTTCTTATATATAATTAGACATAGAAGGATGTTTGAGGAATATTTTACTAAATATATCTATGGATGGATTAGGAGGACCATTAAGATTATCTAACTATAATTCCCCATGGTCGATAAGGTTTTAAACTAGACCTTTGAAGTACTTACACCTATTGACATCATGACTAGGCACATGATGATAGTTTTAGAAGTCATTTTATCTTTACCAACTAGGGTTTGGGAAAGAATAATCAAGGGGTATAATGAGAGGAAGCTCTATAATAGAAGCTTTAAATATCTTGTCTAAAATGGAAGCATAAAAATACCCTAAGATTGTGTATTTCTAAGGAGGAAAATGTGTTAAAGGTTTTTGTGGTTTCATTTAGGAGGTAGAAGGTTTGGTTTGGATTTTGGTTTGTGGAGGTGCCAATTTTAAGACAACAACATTTTTTATCCCTTTACCTTTGTCATTATTAGTCCCTTTGGAGGGATTGGATTTGAATTTCTTAGTATGTAAATTTACCTTTCCTTCCTCTAAGGCTCAAATTTCTAATTTATAGGCCATGGAAAAGGCTTCATTAAAAGTATTAAACAATTACACTCATAATGTGGAAAAGATATGCTTAGCACATGATCTCATAAATAATTCAATTAATTCTAGTTGAGGAAGGGAAAAAGTAAGTTTTTTTATAATACTTTTCCACCTAGCTATGAAATTATCAATTGATTATTAATCAAACTACCTAATGGAATAGAATTTGGATATGATCACTTTCCTTGCAATGTTAATGGAAAAGTGTTATAAATAGATTTGGTCCAATTTCCCCAAAAATAACAAGGAGTGTTGAGGAATATATTTATACTAGTCCAAGGCTAGTCCAACTAATTACATGGCAAATGTTATTAGGAGGATATCATCATCATGAATTATAAGATAACAAGAATGTGTAAATTCTCTAGTGTTTTATTGAGGATCTTCCTTGTTTTCAAATTTCATAAATTTTAGAAGTTCCCATTATGAGGGGTATTGTCATATAGGGATCATTGGATTAGTGGGTTCATTACAAATTTATTCATATGTGAGCGCATTTTTATACCTAGAGTTAGAGGCTTATAAATTTTCCTTGATCTTCATAAGGTTATTCTAGGTATTATATTAAGGAACACCCACTAAGACATTTTGTTACAAGTGTTGATAGGTAGGGAATGGAGTAGAAAATGGTTGAGACAAGAGATAACCAATAGAAATGGTTATGATAGGTTGGGATGCCACCACATATTGTGGGACTTACAAGGGTATATTTTTTTATGGGGATGGGTGAAGATAATTTTACCCAAAGGTTTATGAGGGAGATATGTATTCATTAATTAATGGGATGTACTATTGAAGAGGCTGACTCAGGAGAATTTTTTGTAATGGTTTTGTTAGAGGTAAAATCATAGAGATTGGGGTGAATAAGTGATCCAAAATATTTTATTTTCAATTTAATTCCTTTCAAACTATTAAACAATCAACATATATCAACTTGATCAAACAACATTAACAAGAAAGCTAATTCATTCAATGTATACACAAGATCAAACACATAACACAAAGTTTGTATGGGAAAATGTCATGGGGAATAAAAACCAATCTCAAGCCTTTAAAACATGGAGTACTATCCTATAACAAATTACAAACAAGAGACTGATCAACTCCTTTATCCCAAAAAACATTGATCATATCCTCCTGACCAAAGGTATTTATTGAAACACCTATTTCACAAGAAGAAACATCCCCTAAGGAAGATCAAGTCATTTATACCCTCATTTGAACACATCCACCTTATAAATTATGTATTCAACACCTGATTATGGATCTCTTTTTATCTAATACCTATACAAACTTCCTCTTTATCTCAAACAGGACTCATATGCACACTCAGACCTCTTGGCATATCCTCAATCTATAAAAGCACTTTTTTTACATCACAAATATGACCTAAAAGTCTTACATGTATTCATAAATATACTATACTTATAAACTCATCCAAATAGGAACTCTACCTCCCCTTCACTTCATAACTCTCACATCCACCTTCTGCAAATCTCTTAAACAAGTGTTCCATAAGCCTCATTCAAGTATAGAAACCAACACATTTGGTTTCAATATATATAAATAATTCATGAATTATCATGTCCAAAATCCATAATTTTTTTCCAAAATACATGTCTTCACCCTTAAGGAATCTCACATGAGTCACACTTAATCACAATCCATTTTCAAATAGGCATAAGTCACTCTTAGGTCCTATGGAGACCCATTCATCTCCTTGACACTTCTCTGAGAAAACTAAGAAACATAGGAACATGTTAAAAATTCATGGGCCCATTACACATGATCTATAGGTCCTCCTTAAGTGTCCATATCCATCACAATACCCCTCTACTTAATAATAAATCATTTAAACAACATTATATGCACACAATCACTATGAATGAATACATATTCAACTTATCAAACTTTATGCATACTAAATATGATTGATAAAACTTTAATAATTAACAAAAATCATCATAGTGGAGTCTATAACACTCCTAAATATCTAATTTATCATGATATATCAAAACAACATTTGAACAAACTCAAATACCCTTCTCAGGTCACTTGTAGAATAAAGTTGAACACATAATCAAATTTGGAGTTCAATATATTTTTATATACACAAATTAAAACCTTTAAATTTATATTTTAAAATTTACCTTGGATTTATATATAAATTATATTTTTATTTCATATTCAAATTCATCTTGGATATAAAGATATGGCTAAAAAACCAGACACTAGTCTTTCTTTTGTTAAATTCAAATATTTGAATTCAAATGTGTACAATTAAACTTTGGACAATATGCTCACATATCATGTCCTTAAAAATTATATCAATCATACACCATTTATATTTTTTAATCTTTAATTTTTTTAAATTACTATCACTTTGACAACTTTGACTTGGCTCACGCCATTAGATCAATCTATACAAATACACGTAAATAGTTTGATCCTTATTCTTTACCTTTACTCAACATTAAACATATTGAACCTATCCTCATCTTTATTCTTCATAAAATATTATATCAAATTCACTCCATAAATCTCTTCATGTGTTTTTGAACTTTAATTTGTGTAAAAATGACTATGGGAACCTTTGTTTATTTTCATAGAAGGCCAACTTTGAACCTCTTTATCTTTTGTTTTGCTCATGCACATGTTCTAAAATTTGGACCATATGATATCCTCATATAGAAGAATATAACCATGTGATAATATTCTCCTATAAACTTTACACATGTGAGATATAATATAATTAAAATTCTCACTCATATTTTTCTGCCATAGAGCCAATAATATCAAAAACTTCTTTGGGAGGCCAACTTTGAGCATGCATATCTTTTGACATTTTTAGATGGTTGACCTAAAATTTAGTGAATATAAACAAGGAAAAAAAATTAACAAACACATATTATCACCTTCTTATGAAATTCCAACATGTACAAGGTATGCTACCATCATAATGATTACTCGACTCTTCTTACCATATTGCTAATTTGGCTAAGTATGGGAAAACACTATCAAAATACGCAAGAGCCCAAAATTGCAAAAACATACCTTTGACTGAACTTAGGTGCATCACCTAAGAATTAGAGAATTAAAATAGGGACTAATTTTATAACAACCATATGACCAACTCCCCTTGACTCATCCACATGTGGCAATGGTGACATCCACAAACTACCTACTCATATTTTTTGCCATTAGACCCAAAATGTCTAGATGAGAACAATGATGAACCAAGTGAATAAAAATTATGTGAAAAATATATCCAAATAATATAAAACCACTTATATTACCCCTTTCACATGATAATAACTTCATACTCATCCCTAAGCATCTATAACCATGCCAAAAATAGATATCATCCAAGCCAACTTCAAGCACACTAGGACAAGCACATTGCAGACTTTGCCATTATCATTTAGGATATCAAATAAATTTATCCACTCACCAATACACCTTCATGACATCACTATGACATCATTTAAAAATCTCCAATAATCTTCCCCCTTTTTATTGATGTCAACAAACATCATTTAGCTCACCTTCTCTCTCTTCAAACATTCTCACAATAGGAACTTTCTCCCTCTTTGATACAATGACAAAGTGGGCACAAAATAATCATAAGGAAATTAAAATATTATAAATAGGAGATGGCCATCTTAAATAAATGATAAAAATTCCCCATTACCTTGAGCCCACCTCTTCTTTCCTTGACAACATTCTTCTTGCTCCATGCCAATACTCTTAGTCAACCAAGCACTATAACTAATGAAGACAAAACACACAAAACATCTAGATTTGATGGAACATAACAAGAAACATATAAGAGGGACTCCCCTAAGATATCTAAGCTATTTGACCACTTGAGCATCCTCAGATCTCCATACACCATGCAGATTCAATATACAGGTTTACCAACCTTCTCTCTCAAACCACCACAATGACCAAAATGAAACTTCATGACAAAAACCAAATGTTAAACATTCTATAAACCAAAATAATAAATTACATTGAAATATTCATGCATTTATCTTTTGGAAAAATTAAACAAAAATCACTCTTCTCACTAGGCCTGTTTAGTCTCCTTATAGCCCTACTTGGAACTTGCCAAGCTAAGAATTTTCAGAATACACTCCATCAAGATCTGAAATTTCATATATATATAAACCTCATATTCCCCCACAATCACACCAATTTTCAAGAATTAACTTATCCTCTAAAATATACTTCCTTCATAAACCAACTTGCCAATTAGGCCTTCATCTTAACAAAAAATTGAGTAACTTGAAAAACGCAAACCTTTAGATCTATGTGAAGCTTGATTTGACAACCTATTTGGTACATTAAACCTATTAATAATCACTAGACCTCAACTCATAAATCAAACCACTTTTATAGAATAGCCCAAAACCCTAGATTCTTAAAATAAATAGAGTCAACAAACCTCCTTCTACTCAACATCTAGCTTTGAAAATTATTATACACATGGAGACACCCATCACACACTTATATACCAAAACTTGAGATTCCACATATTTGGAAACCCATACATCCTATAACCCATTTTAGGACCTCCATACTCTTAAGCACAAACTAGGAAACCTACGATCAGAGAAAAATCCTCAAATTGAATTCAACATGCCTTCATACTACAAAACCACTTGGAACATGATATAATAAGGTTAGAAAAAGTTTTTTTGCAAAAATATCATCTTGATAAATCATAAATACTCTTTTTCCACTTAGAAACCATTAATCTAACCCTATAGACTGACCATATTTAGCTATGACATCATTCTGACATCACCATAGAATATCTTCCATCAAGACATACCCACTTCAACTGCAAAAAAATCAAATCCATCCTTATAATACCATATAAATAACACCACAACACCACTTTCTTCTCCATGAAAAGGAGTCTCTTAAGAATAATATACAAAGACATCCTTTTTACTACAATGCTGTAAAATAAATTGAAGCCATGAGTGTCCCACATATCCTTAGTAACCACTAAAATCCTCTTATATATATAATACTTCTTTCCCTTATTCTTATTCTTCTTGTTCTTAGTCTGAACTATGACAACTAGTTCTTTTTCTATATCACTATCCTTATCTTCTAAGATAGAATTAATAACACACATAGTAACTATGAAATCTTGACATAGATTTTCACTTGAAGATTCAACCTTGTATCTTGGAAACTCATTACTAAGCACATAAGACTAATGTAATTTTCATGAAAAATGATTAGAAACAACATGATGTTCACTTGGATCCATACTTACCTCAGAATTATCCTCAACTAGTACTATAGTCTTTTCCTTTAGCTTGGTCTCTTGATTCACAATAAGAGTAGATAATGAGGACCCTTGGCACTCTACAACTTTTTTAGCATTCTCCACCATAAAAAAACATATTAATTGTATCTATAGAGTCATCATGACACACACTTACCACTTTTGGATTCTATGAGTTAACTTTCCCTCTTCCTTGTACTCTAGGAGCCTGATTGAACATATTTTGACTTATAGGCCTCTCCTTGTAGAATATATATATGTGACCTCTATTTTTATAGCTAAATAACATCATACATTTTGTAAGAATATCATTCTATCTTACCAAATTTAGACAAAATATTGCAATGTGTCCTAGTTCATAACAACTCTAGCACTCAATTTTTTTAACTGAAAATCAACTTGCCTTATCTTAAATGGATAATGTTTTGTAAAGTGTCTTACATCATAATATTTGAATCACTCAACCTTTATCACACATTTTTAATTATTACCCCCATCATAGTTCCAATCAAATTCATTTCTAACATGTCTCTTGCATTCTATAGTTCTATCCCAAACTGATTACAAGTGTAATAATAACCATCAAAACTAGCATACCTCATAGCATTTGGTTTTTTAATATAATTTATCTTCAAAGGATTATCCACCTTTCTCTCATTGACATTCATGTCAAATTAAGAATCAAATTTGGGTTCTTTATTAAAACCTAATCTAGATCTGTCACTAGTTGACTTTTGACTCTTTAGGAGATCATCAAGATCATTAGAACTTTTATCAAACTTGAAAAATTATTTCACCTTTCTTGTAAACTTATCTAACTCATATTTCAAAGACATAATCTAAAAAGCATACATTGAACATTCATCTTATTTATCTTTTAGGCTTGTAGACAATATTTCTAATTGATAGTTGATATGCCTGACCATATCTTCATGCTCCCTGGAATCTTCATTCATTCTTGACTCAAATATACTAAATTTTTCCTCATAGTATCTGAGTTTAAACTTCATTTTATTGTTTTTCAATCTCCAGTTCTTCAAGAACATTTATCAAAATAGTCTCATAGTCCATCTCATTTTCATCATCATCTAAATCACTACAAGTAGACCCTTTTGATGTGAAAAACACCCTTCCTCAACCATGAATAGGGATTCATCTTCAACAGGACCATTAGCTTCATGATCATACTTATATTCATTGGCTTCACTCTCATCTGATGAGCTATAGTCTTTTTTGGTGTAGAGCCTCTTCTTGTCCTTGAATTACTTCTTGTTGTCAAACCTTCTTAATCCTTTTTGATTTTATCAGACCTAAATGATATCTTGGCATCATTATGACTTTGGTCATGCTCTTCATCATAATAAATTTTATACTTATGAGGGTAATTATTAGTAAAATGTCTTACATCTCCATAATTGAAGAATTTGAGGGGTATTTTACCCTTATACTTGCCTATACATATTTTAAACTTTTTTGAAATCAAAGTAATTGGTTCATCCTCATCTATATCATAAATGCCATCCTCTTTGGATTTATTACCTTGTTGATTCTTCTTTGTCTTCATTTTAGTATTAAAAATTGATTCCTTCTTTGGTGGTTTATCATCACTCTTTCTCATCTCATAGGTAGCAAGGGTGCCATACAATTGACCCATCTTAAACTAAGTAATATCATGAATTTATTATATAACATATAATTTTGGATCAAAATTGGGGGATAGATACCTTAATACATTTTGAACTATAGTAACCTCTTCAAGGTTTTGTCTAAGACCTCTAATGATGTTTAAAATATCATTAACTCTTTGCATAAAGGATGCCATAAAATCTTCTTCATTCATCTTGAGACTTCCAAATTGCCTTTTGTGAGTCTACAACTTAGTAGGCTTGACCTTTAAATCTCCTTCATAACTGATATAAAATTTCTCACATATCTCTTTATAAAATTTACAATGGATTACCTTGGTGTATTCAGTCTCTAAAATCCCACACGTGATAACATTCATTGCCTTTGAATTATTATCAAACAACTTCTTATCTATAACACTAGATGGAGGAGTAGTACGAGAAATATAAAAATCTATAATATATTACAATACATTAAACCCTAGAGACATAATGTATGTCCTCATCCTCACACTCCAAAAATCATAATTATTTCCATTGAACATTGGTGCTTATTTAGTAGAGAAACCTCCTTGATGACTACCCATATTATACCTTGGATCACCTTCAAGATGTCAAGCCTTTAACAAAGGACCTGATTTGATACTAATGTTTAGAGGTACAATCATTGAGAGGGGGGGTGAATTAGTGAGCCTAGATATTTTAATTTCAATTTGACTCCTTTCAATATATTAAACAATCAACATATGTCAACTTTATCAAGCAATATTAATAATAGATATCATTCATTCAATGCATACAAAAGATTAAACACATAAAAAAAAGTTCTTATGGAAAACCTTTATGGGGAATAAAATCCACTTTAAATCCTATAACACATAGACTACTATCTGATAATAAATTACAAATAAGAGACTGATTAACTCTGTTATACCATCAAATCTTGATCATATCCTCATAACCAAAGGTATTTAGTGAAACACCTATTTCAAAAGGAGAAATTGCCTCTAGGGAAGGTCAATTACTTTAGATCATATTTTTAACACATACACCATATAATTTATTTCTTCAACACTTGATTATGGATATATATTTATCTAAAACTTGCACAAACTTCCTCTCTATCTCAAACAAGCCTCATATGCACACTCAGAACTCTTTGCATATCCTCAATCTGTAAGAGAAATTTTTTGACATCAAAAATATGACCTACTAGTCATACACATAGTAATAAATCTAATATACTTATAAAATCATCCAAATTGGAAATATACCTCCACTTCACTTCACAACTCTCATATCTACCTTGGATAAATCTCTTTCACAAGTCTTCCACAAGCCTCATTTAAGTATAGAAACCAACACATTTGGTTTCACTATATATTGATCATTCATGAATTATCAAGTCTAAAATATTTCCTTGTCATACAAAATACATGCCTTCACCCTTAATTCATCTAACATGGGTCTCACTTAAGCATAATCAATTTTCAAAAAGGCTTAATTCATTTTTAGGTCCTATAGAGACCCATTCACCTCTTTAACACTTCTTCAAGCAAACTAAGAAATACAATAATACTTTAAAAATGTATGGAATAATTACACATGATATATATTTCCTCCGTAAGTCTCCATATCCATCATAGTACCATTTTTCTTAAACACAAACCATATAAACAATATTATGTGCACATAGTCACCAAGAATGAATATGCAGTCAACTTCTAAATCTTTTTACATAATGAATATTATTGATAAAACCTTCATAATTAAAAAAAATAATACTCATGTAGTATAAAACACTCATAAAAATATAATTCATCATTATATATATAAACAACATTAGAACGAGCTCAAATATCCTTCTCAGGTCACTTACAGTACATAGTCAAACATGCAGTCAAATTTAGATCTCAATATCTTAATTTTTACATATATTCAAACCTTTAAATTTATATTTATAGATGATAATTTCAGTCTTATATGAATTTTATTATTACTAAATAGTGAAACTCATCTTGGATCAAAATATATGGCTCAAAAACTAGACAGTGGTCTTTCCTTTGTTAAATTAAAATATTTGAATTCAAATGGTCACACTTAAACTTTGAACGATATGATCACTTATTATGTCCTCTCATATTATATAAATAATGAAAATTTTATCTTTTTTTATCTTTAATTATATTAAATTACTATCACTTTGATTACTTTGACTCCACTTATGCCATTCGATCAATCTGTATAAACACACGTGAACCATTAGATCCTTATCATTTAATTTTAATCTTAACATCATGAACTTATCCTCATCTCACTTATTCCTAACATATTTGAGAAAAATAACTCTATTTATCTCCTCTATGTTTTACCAAATATTAACTTGTGCAAAAATGACTATGTATGGGAACCTTCACTTATCTACCTAGAAGGCCAACTTTGCACCTCCATATCTTCTGTTTTGCTCAAGCACATGTTCTAAAATTTGGTTCATATGATATAATAGCATAGGATAATATAACCATGCGAAAATATTCTCATGGAACCCTCACAAATGTGATATATAATGACATTAAAATGCTCACTTAGATTTTTCTGCCATAGAGCCAAGAATGTCAAAAACTTGTTTGGGAGGCCAACTTTGAACATGCATATATTTTGATGTGCTTTAGTGATTGACCTAAAAGCTATTGAAAATAAATTAAGCACAAAAGTAAGCAAACCCATATGATCACTTTATCTTTAAATGTTCACATGTGTGATATATTATACCATCAAAATTATTACTCAGCTCTTCTTTCCATATGGCTAATTTGGCCAAGTATGGGAAAATACTATCAAAATGTTTGATAGCCCAAATTTACACCAATATATATTTGAATATGATTAGGTTCATGACCTAATAAATATCACATAGTATCTATGGAATAATACTATCACAACCATATGACCCACTCTCACTGACTCATCCACACATGACAATGGTGATGTCAGTAAACTACCTACTCAGATTTTCTACCATTGGACCCAAAATATCTAGATGAGTATAATGATGATCTATTTAAATTCACATTATACACACAATCTTTCAAAATAATATAAAACCTCTTATATAATCCCTTTCACATGCTCAAAACATCATACTCATCTTTGAGCATCTATAAACATGACGAAACTAGAGATCAACCAAGCCAACTTCAAGCACATTAGGACAAGCACATTTCACACTTTGTCACTATAAATTATGATATTAAAGCACTTAATCCACTTATTAGGACAACTCCATGACATCACCATGATATCATTGATAAATCTCCAATAGGTTTGGTTTGATGATTCAAATCTATGCTAATTTGTATAGGTGGGAGAGTTATAGGGATTGAAATTACTAAATTTTGGGGTGAATTAGTGGGAAGTTGAATAAGTATAAGTTGATGTGTAGTAATATTTTGGGCTTGGGTGATGGTAAAATATGAACTACTAGATACTAATGGGGGTGGATTATTCAAGGGTTGTGATAAACTAGTATCAAAACCCATTAGAGGAGGATTATTGAGAGAGGAAACCATAGCTACAGTAAGTCCTTCAGGTCTTTATAGGGCCATGCCAAAAATAATTATATAAGATTGGGTGTCAAGGGAAATTGGAATACATATGGCTTGCGTAATAAGGTAATGATTAAGGGAACTTAAATTAGTATCCAATATACTAGTGAATTCTATAATTTCCTATGTATAAAATTAGGGAATTCCTTATGCCATAGATTTAGGAGAGGTGGGAGGACTCAGTGTGTTCTCCATGGATGAGGATGAGGTAGGATATTCAATTTATTTTAGAAACTTTTATCATGTTAAAACCATGTAAAACTAAAAATAAATAAAGAAATTAAATTAAAAGGAACATAATATTCTTTTTGATTATCTAGTTTTAGTGAAAGAAAATGCACACATTACTAAACATACTTAAAATATTTTTACTTTTTAAGAGACTAAATTTAGAATGTGATATGGAAAAGGGTTAATGAGGGTACTAATAAATTGTAGTTTAAATATGGTTCTGGGGGTTTTTCAAGGATGACAACCTCTATATACACAAAGGTACATTGAGGTTTGATTATATGTTGGAAGAAAGTATGTTACTTGGTAGTGGGGCCTACCCCCTCACTTCACACACCATAATGATAAGGGTGTTAGGTGTTTATCCTTTATACTTATTACCAAAAATTTTATACTCAATTGGTACATCAAGTCCATTTTTCCTCTTGGCGATGAAATCCAAGTGGGTCCACCTTAGGTAGGAAAAAACTTTAGTGATTATTTTAAGATTGTGATGTTTTGGTTGTGTGTGATAAAGTGTGATTATTATGATATATTAACCTTACTAGATTAATATATGTGAATTATTTAGGCAAGTAAAAAATGAATGCATTTATTGTTAAACCTTAAAGAGGAAATCAAAAATTTTAGATTTTTTGCATTTTTTAATGAAAACAAACAACCAAGAAAATGAAACTAATAAATGATTTCACAATGAAAATAAAAATAAAAATGAGACCTTAGGGGTCCCACTAGTTATTAAATAATATTTTTTGGTTTGTTTTTCTTTAATTAACAAACTTACTAAAAATTGAAATATACATGGTTTAAATAAGAATACTTGTGATAGGGGATGCACACCATTGATCAAGAATAACATGAATTCCTTTTTGGGATAATAATGACTCCCTGCACAAAAGAGATAACTTGGAAAAGATTGGATTAATAAAATAGATGAGTGGACTACCTAATACAAGATCAATTCTAGGAAGTGGTAGCCTTCCTTAGAGGGATGTCAGTCCACTATTTTATGAAATCAAGTGGAGAATATAATGCTATAAATTACAAAACATTTGATATGATATGATAGAAAAATTTAAAAAATAAATATACTACATATATTTTACTTAAGTTCTCATTCCAATATGCTATTACTAAATCTTATTGTTCATTAATTAGTTTTAGTTTCTCAGTGATGGATTCTAGAGTTGGGGTAAAGATGATCACATAAAGTCTTAAATAAAAAAAATGTTACTTTAATAGGGTGATAATAGGATAATAGCTATAGGTAAATCATGTATAACATTAGGCAAGATCATCTACAGACAACAATACATGATTTTAAAACTTGGAAATAATAAATTGGAAACACTTAGGACTGATAAACTAGTTTTGGGTTGAAAATAAAAATAAAAACATAGGGATCAATACCAATTATCTCAGAATAAGTACAGATTTTGAAATCTATGTCAATCCATACAAGGAATCATCATTGATCCTTAATATTGAATATTTAAAACTCAAGATGGGGCCAAAAGGAGGGTGCTAGTAGATTCTAAATGGTTCAAGGACTAGTTAATGAATATAAATTAAGAGTATAAAATATAATATAAATGAATAACATAGTAATCAAAATATACTAAAAAAGTAGCATACTTACCTCTAACAATACTTACTATGTTGTAGATTAATTTCTTGTTGATATGGATTTTCTTAACCTTTGACTGAGTGTGGATGGGTTGAAACAGGGCTGGCAATATTTCACATTACTCTAGGGGAATTTCTTTAGCATTATAGTGTGCAAATTGAGGATCCCTTAGCCTGAGGATTAATTTCATATAAATAGATATCGATCCTAATATGATAAATGATGATCATGGGGATTGGTGTCTATCTTATCCAAGTGTCACCTATTGATTCTAATGAACTCCAAATCATAGGATTAAACATAGTCTAGGTTGGTTTTAAATGAGGTTTGGTTATGAGGAATTTGTTAAGGAGTTAAAAAAACTTACAAATAATAAACTTAGGGATATTTTACTATATTTAGGTATATTTAATTAGTTACTTAGGTAAAATGGTAATTAGTTAAACTAATTATGTAATCTAAGATGGTAAATGGTAAAACTATATTAATGAGCCTAAAAAGGGAGGGGAAGGGGTAAGACACATATATACACAATAAAATGGTATAAATTTATAGTGTTTACATTATGTTAGTTATTTAAAAAATTAATTGGATGACCTTAAAGATGGGTACAATCCATCCATAGGGTTGACCACTTATATAATACATCTATTTATAAATGGATGTCTGTATAGTGTTTTATGTGATGTTTTGGATTAGTTTTATAAGGGTTTCAAGAAATATTGTGTTTTTTATTTATATTAAACATTTTAAGAATAATTTATGAGTTTTTTTGTAAATTAAAAATATATATTCATGGGAGATAAAATGTATATGATCCTCTGGATAGTTAGACCCACCCATAAGGATAAATACATTTGAGTTTCACCCTACAAGTTATGACTATGTGTATTATGTATTCCAAATCCTATTTAATCTTTAGGTTTTTATCCAAGTTCTATGTATTTGACATGTAACAAAAGGAATTAATTGATATTTTGTATTTTTTAAACTCTTTTGACTTTTGTATGGATGGAATAATTTGGGTCTTTCATATTTGATTTATGACTCTTTTGAATTTGATAATTATAGGTATAGGGGATTTGTTTTTATTGAATTTTGAATCCATTGAGGCCAAGATATTAGTTTATGTTCAATCTTAACATATTTAAATTTTATGGTTTAAAATAAAGGGTTTATAACTTGAGTCTAATTAACTTGGAAATGGAATTGGATGGGATTGAGTTGTAACTGTGTATTATGATTTTTATTTACATCCCTGACTAGATGGTTGTAGTATGGGATGTTTTTTATATCAAAATTTAACTGAGTGTTATTGATAGATTTGGCCTTATCAATTGATATTTAATAAATATTGGAAGTTCTCGTTAAGTTCACATATTTTTACTATGGATAAATGAATGCATTTTGTTAAAATAAATTGATTTATTTTGAATTAAGTATTATTGATTTACAAAACATTTGGAGGAATGACTCACTTAACATGAGTTGAGATTGTGGCTAATATGGGTTATTCATGAGATAATTATAATTTGTGTTAGTTAAATGAAAACATTAAATTTGTGAAATAATCTCTTAAGGTCTTTGAATAGATATTTTAAAACTTGTACTTTTGATGAATTGACTATAAGCTCTATATACCTAAACTATGAAATTTTTACATGTGTGTGTGTGTGTGTGTGTGTGTGTGTGTGTGTGTGTGTGTGTGTGTGTGTGTGTGTGTGTGTGTGTGTGTGTGTGTGTGTGTGTGTGTGTGTGTGTGTGTGTGTGTGTGTGTGTCTGTGTGTAGACACACACACACACTGAGGGTTAATAGATTTATTTACATAATGACCATAAATTATATACAAAGTTATTAGTTCTATTATATTGAAGATGTAAAATATGTATATATTTATATAAATAGTTGTCACTGAATATTATTTTTGACATTGAATTATATCTAATGTTTCTACAGGGATTGTAAATTCTTATGTTTGTATATAATCCTTAGAAGGAATGAAAATTTTACATGACATACTTCACACATATACTTGTCGTATGGAATTTATAGTATAGTAAATTAAATAATAGTTCTACTTGAGGTTTTATAAAAATAGGGGTTATTCATTACATAAAGAATTATAAGGATCTTGTGATATAATTAAAGATTGATATGTGGCTATTCAAGAAATAAGAATTTTGTAGTCACTTGAATAGTTTTTTTGAATTATTTGACTTATTTAGAAGTTTGATTGTTAAACAATTGATCATTATAGAGTATTAAATGATCATTATTTTTATGCATATGTTAAATAAATCAATTAGTTTTATCTTGATAGATAGTTAATTTATAATAGTTAGATGCATGAGATGAAATGTCTATTAATTAATGATTTCCTTGTATTATTTTTTGTTGTGTAAATGTATATGATAAATATATTATTTTAATCTATTGATTGAAATATTATTTAAGTATAAATTATTTGGTATTAATGACTCTAAAAAATTAGATAAAACATAGAGAGTGAGAAAGAACTAGATTGTGTTCACAACATACATTCCATTATAAAAAAATACATGAAGTCCTATTAAATAGGAAAATAAATGAGCCACCCAAGAAACATGTGAAAAGGGTGGGTAAAACAACCAAAATTAGTTAGCATGAAAATAACTAAGCCTATTAAATAAACTAACCTCTTAACCCAAGTGATTAAGGTAACTAACCATATAATTATTACCTTAGTAAATAACTAAAGGTAAATACATAATTATGATAACACTCTCCCTTAATGACAAAAATAGAAACATGACCAAGTTTATCTCTAAATTTTATGATTTTTTCTACACCAAGTGGTTTGGTCATTATATCAGTTGGTTGCTCTATAATGGGGTAGTAAAAGAGCATGATGTCTTCATTTGTAACCAACTATCAGATGTAATGATGGTGAACCTCAATGTGTTTGGTCCTGGCATGGAATAGTGGATTCTTGACCATATTCAAAACACTTTTGTTGTCAGTAAAAATTAGAATATGTTTTGATGACTCAAACTGAAGATCCTCCAAGATTTTCTTTAGCCACATAGTTTCATAACCTGCATTGACCACAATTTTATACTCTACTTCTATTGAAGATGATGCCAATGTAGTTTTTAGTCTACTCTTCCATGAGAAAAATCTTGAACTAAGAGTGAATACATATCCTATTGTAGATTTTATTTAATCTACTATTCATACCTAATCAAACTTAGAATATCCTAAAAGCTCAAAATCTATAGACTTCTCATATAGTATGTCAAAGTCAAGAGTACCTTAGACATATCTTAATACCCATTTTGTAGTTAACCAATGTACTTTCTATGGTTTACACATGAAGTGAGATAGAAAACTCACTATAAAACAAATATCCAATCCAGTGGTAGTGAGGTAAATGAGACTACCAACTAGTTGTCGATACACTTTTTCATTGATCAAAGGTGAAGTAGTGTCAGTTGAAATTTTAGATCTAACTTCCATATGTGTGTGATTTGGATTAAAATCCATCATTATAAACCTTTCCAACAATAATTTTTCATACTTATTTTGTGACATGAATACAACACAATCATAATGCCAAAACTCAACACCTAAACAATATTTTAGTAGTTCTAAGTCTATCAAGTCAAAAATACAACAAATATTAGCCTTCATTTGCTAAATTAGACTATCACTACTCTTAGTGATGGATATATCATCAAAATATACAATATGAATCAAGATATCATCAACAGACACCTTTACATAGAGATTTGGTTTAGAGTTACACTTTTTGAAACTAAACTCCCTAAGGTATGTATCTATCTTCATATATGAGGCTCAAGGAGCCTGATTAAGTCCATACGAGGATTGGATCAACTTGAAAACAAGATGTTCCTTACCAAGAACCTAAAAACCTTATGGCTAAACCATGTATAGTTCCTCCTCTAGATCTACATTCAAGAAATCACTCTTGACATCCATTTGGTGTACCTGTCATCCAAACTAAGTAGTAATAGAAATAATCAAACAAAAAGTTAGCATATTTGTAGTAGGAGAAAAAATCTCTTCATAATCAACTCCTTCCTCTTGTGCATAACCTTTTACAACAAGTCTAAATTTTTATTTATCCAAAGAATCATCTACTTTTCATTTTACCTTGTAAATCCATTTACAATCAATGGATATCTTTCCTAGTGGTAGCTCCATAAACTTCCAAGTCATATTTTTCATCAAGGAATCATATTCCAATTACATGGTTGATTCCCACTCATGCTTCCCTTTGGCCTCTACAAAATAATTAGGCTCAAATACATGTGAAACAATAATTGTTAGAGAAAAATTGTCATGCTCACCTTTATTACCAAACTACATTCTTGATCTCAATCTTCTTCTTTCCACACCTTGAGTTAAGTCTCCCTCCTTTAGTGATTCCATAGTGTTATAATACCACTTTGGTTTCTTTGATTTTTCTACTCAAACCTCACAATAACCTGCATTAATTCCCTCCCTAGAATGTGATTCCACTAATGAACTAGAATTATACTCAACTTTCACACCATAACTTATAATAGAATCAATAGAAGAAAATAATGACTCAATATCTAACACTATATTAGTTACTATGAAGTATGGCATATGTTCATTTACTATGACATCTCTATTTACCACAACTTTATTAGTAGAAACATCAAGTAATTTATAGGCCTTTGATTGCTTACTGTACCCAACAAATATGTATGCTTTGCTTTTCTCATCCAAGTTACTTTTATTTTGATTAGGAATAACTACAAAAGCTACACAACCAAAAAATTGGAAAGCACTTACATCTGGAGTTTGACCTAACCAACACTCCTCTAGATTCATATTCTCCAATAATTTTTTAGGATTTCTATTGAGGATGTACACTATCATATTAACTATTTCTACCAAATATCTATATGAGACATTTTTGCTTTAGACCATACAATGAGCCATGTCCATCACCATCTTATTTCACCTTTCCACAACTTCATTTTTCTATAGAGTGTAAGGGGTAGTATACTATATATGTATGCCTTTAATGGCATAAAAATCCTTAAACTATTTGGAGATAAACTCACCCCCATTATCTGTTCTAAGATATTTCACTAACCTTCCCGCCTATTTTTTAACCATAGCTTTCCAAGTAAGGAAGTTAGAAAAACAATCAAATTTCTTCACTAGAAAGTATACCCACTTTTTCCTAGAGAAATCATCAACCAACAATAGAAAATAATATGCTCCAAAAGGGGTAGGTGTCTGCATTAGACCATCTAAATATGCATGTATCAGATTAAATACTCCTTAACTCTTGAAGCTTTACCAATAACAAATGAATGTCTAACTTTTTTTCCCAACCGATATCCACTACATTCATTATGACTATCTCGAATAGAATGAATCCCCATAACCATCTTAGTCTTACTCAGTGTAGTCAAATACTAGAAATCCAAATGCCCATACCTTTCATGCCATAGTGAACTTATATTATCAATCACTACAAGTGCACTTTTCCTTACCCTCTATGGATTCACAATCTTATACAATCCTTTCTCACCAATACCAACATCAATAATCTTGTTATCTCTGATAGTGATAAAACATTATTATCTTTGAAATTTTATAACAAAATCAAATTTTGAAGTGATCTCACTAATTGAAAGTAGATTTTTGTTCATATCAGGCACATACCTAACATTCTTAAATGTATATCAAATTGCACCATTCAAAATGATCTAAACATTACCATATCCCTTCACAAAATGAGTTCTACCATCTCCCAAAGATATAGATTCATTACTACTATCATTTTAAACAAAATCCACATACCTATCCTTATGGCATGTATAATGGTGAGATGCCCCTGAATCAAAGTACCAAGCTCGATCCAAATTAGAATTACCACTAGAAGACATGAAGTCAAAATTAGGAGATGATTCCTTTCTTTCACCTTCAGCTACATTCACATGATGAGAATTCTTTCTAGGTTTAGCCATATCCTATTGTCTTTTTCTACAATCTTTCTTAAGGTGACCAAGTTTCTTATAGTAAAAACATTTACACTTAGATCTCTTATTATAACCACTTAATTATGATGTTTCTATCAAATAACTAGTGGTTTTACCAAACTACTTACCCTTTCCCATGACGAAGAATGCACTCTCTATAGAAGTAGATGTAGACAACCCTATCTATTCCTATCATCTCTCCTTTTGCAATAGAAATGTGGATAAATTTTAAAATTCCAATGTATGTGTCTTAGAAATCATGTGCAAAGACTCGAAAAATGACTCAAATGAAGGTGGAAGATTTTACATAACTAGAGAAATCAAATCTTGCTCATCAACAGGTTTTTGCATAGCCTTCAACTGATCACTAATGTCCTTCATATACAATAAAAACTTAGAAATAAAGCCACCATCCTACATCTTAGTATAAATACAAATTCAAATATAATACCCTAATGGCTTCATAAGCTTGGTATTTATAAGTAAGACTAGTCCACAAAACTGATGAAATGGTTGCATTATTGACCTCTGAGATTAGATTATCTAATACTAATAGTTTTAATAACATAATAGCCTCCCTATGACATTTATCATAGTCATCATAACCATTGGTAGGCATTTTATCTTTAACAAACACTATTTGATAAATGTTCTAATATTCACATATTGTTGAAACCTTGTGACTCCACAAATTGAAATGTTTACCTATCAATTTTTATGAATTTGGCAATAAGATGTGTTGTAAACTAGCCATTTTGACCTAGTTTTTCTTAAAAAATGCAAATTCTATAAAAACTATTATTAATTTATATAAATCTCCTCTAACCCATTGATTCAAATCATAAACTGGTCAATACCTCTAGTTTTCACCAAAAAACTTAATATCATTTCAGAAGTTTTAAATTTTTTGTCTTTAAAAATACCAAAAAATGGACAAAAATAATTTTGTTTGAATATTTACAATTCCAATTTGAAAAATTCATTTTCTACCAATATCTAGAATAAAAACATGGAAAATAATGAAAATTTCACCTTCCAAAACTTTTTTGAGATAATTAGTCACCAATAGGTCCTCAATAACCGTTATAATCTAATGTTTTGAATTATTTCAATTAAAAATTTAAAATTAATTTAAATAATAAAATTTAAGGTTAAAATCTTCCTTAAAATAATCAACTAATCAAAAAATTAGCTTCCTACAAAATTTTAGATGCAAATTGTAGGAGATATACTTAGCCAAATTAAATTTCATCAGTTCTTATCATCTCCTCTCAAAAAATAGAAATTTTTAGACCCCTCACCAAAAAAAGTTCCCAAACTAAAATATGGTCTCTTCCCCAAATCGTATAGAAATTACCAACAAAAAAACTTCAAATATAGTTTTTAGACAAAATACTCTACAAAATTTAATTTTATCCGATCCAACAAATGAATTATGAGCCAGGGAATTTTACAGAAATGAGAATCACAAAAAATAGTGTTCAAATAAAATTTTGAAATTTTTATCTAATTTAAATGGATGGTCATAAGAAAAAAATAATTTTCTTCCTCTCATGGCTATCTACTAGGCACTTCACACTCCTCCTTGACAAGACCATTCTCTCTTGCTTCATAGGTTTCCTCCCAAGCTTACCAAACCACAAGCTATAAATACCATATTAGATAAAAGATAGATAATGAGAAAGAACTATATTATATTAATAACATACATTATATATCCAAACATTACAAGAATGCCTATTAAATAGGCAAAGAAATGAGCCACCCAAAAAACATGTGAAAAGGGTAGGTAAAATAACCAATGCTTGTTAGCATGAAAATAACTAAGCCCATTTAACAAACTAACCTCTTAACCCAAGTGGTTAAGGAAACTAACCATAGACTTATTACCATAGTCAATAACCTGAGGTAAATTCATAATTATGCTAACATAAAAAATTACTTGAGATGGACTTCTCTATTTACTTAGTTTCATGAATATATAGAATGAAGTTACTCAAATAAGTTATGGATGTGAATTTGACTAATATTGAGATCTATAAAACTATATTAAAACTTTGATAAAAGTAATTTTTATGATTTAAACATTGTTAATTCACATATTTTATTTATTTTGCATGCATTTCACAATATCATGTTATAACTTATTTTTTATGATATGCTTCATGTGATAGTTATATTACAACACACAAGTTTTTAGTTGACTTTCTCAATTTCTACATTGTCACTATCTACACATCTTTGAATGGAGGGACATTAAATTTTTGAGAGATTATGTTGGGGATAAATGGTCCATGGTTGGTGTGGAAAAGCACTCAGATGATACTCTCCCTCCCCTTCTATTAGTCAATCTATAGAGGCTTTACTCAAGATTATTAGTGGTTATTTATGAGTACATTTAGACTTGTATGTTATGTGAAACGTTTTATAATTATAACCAAATATTTAGATATTTAGTACTATATATTTCTAATATTATATGATAATTTTATAACAATAATAATTGTCTATTTATATTTTTACCTATCATGATATTTAAATCAGTAGTGGTTGAATTATTAACATGGATAATTTAGTACTTTACTATGTTGTACTTATGAAACCAAATCAATATGTATTACTCAATGATGATTAGGTAAATGCATCAAATAATTATCCTAATGGTTAATAGGATCATTTAATAAAATGATACACTTAGTTTAAGATCATTAGTGCTAATGTAATTTTTTATTACGTAAAATAAATTAACCTAATTCTAGTTAACCTTGATGGGTTGTTACATTATGATAACAGAGATGGGTTAAAACTCTTGGAATTAATGAATCCAATAATGTATTATTATTCTTATATTATCATAAAAAATAATGTCATGTCAAATCCTAGGTGCTGAGGGTAAATCAAATCCCAATAATGTTAAACATCTAGTTGACCCAAATCAGTTTGCCACTAAACAAACTATAAAGCTTGATCAAATTCTCATATCCATAAATGAGACTAGGAACTAGATAGCTTCCTTTGAATATGAATTTCATGGCCATGTAGAGGAAAATAATCAACATGAACCTAAAGAGAATCCTACCAATCAATAAGCTCCTTAGGAACCTAGGAAAGAGGAGGTGTCTTAAGTTGTGAGAGCATGTGTAGCTACTGAGCTTGCAAAAGACATGAATAAAGTTAATCCAAGTAATTTTAATGTAACCATTTTAGGAGCTAGATCAAAAGTGTGGCTAGACAAGATGAAGAAGTATTTTGAGATATAAATTTACTCTAATGTTACAAAATTAGTTTGGAGATCTTACTAGTTATTTGGTGAAGTAAAAACATGGTGGGTAAATAAGAGATTAGAGATGAATATTGAATCTACTATCACGATGTGGGAATAGTTCATGACCTTGTTTAGATCATATTGGTTTCCCCAACTCTATTTTTATCAAAAGCTAAAATATTTTTAGAATCTAAAGGAGACCTTTCATTGAATGAATTTTGGGATAAATTCACTAAGCTCTTAAACTATGTTCCTCAATATTAGGTATAAGAGAGGTTTCACATCAAGAAATTCATTATGGGATTAAAAACCCAAATTCGATGCAAGGTGGATATGCATGCAGCATCCACTATGGATCAATTCTTCAAAAAGGCAATAAACTAGGATTAAAAAATAAATTCACTTTCTTAGGTTAGATAGAAATTAAATAAATTTTTTTGAGGTCCTCAAATGAATTTTGAAAAGAGGAATTATAAAAAAGAGTGGAAAATTAAAAAATCAATTCAAGAATCAGAATGCAAAGTTTAGTAGTGATTTAGGGAACATGAAGCCTAGAAATAATTTAAAGGGAGGTTTCAAGGGAAGCCAACAATTTGATAGGAAAGGGACACGTGGCGAATTTTTCATCTCTGGAGGTGATCATTATGATAGTGAAAGAACTCATGGAAACTGATGGTAATAACAAAAACTCTACTCTGTAGTAACGATATTTTTAGTGGAGAATTCATTTAGTGATTGACGACCATCAAGTTAAATTCTAGGATTCTCCTATTGAGTTATTAGGTACTTTATTTGGTCATCTAATTTTAATTTTAATTGACACAAGAGCTAATAAATGTTTTATTTCTCATAAAATTCTTAGAAAGTTTTATAGAAAAGCTATAATTATGGTAAATACATGGTCAGTTTAATATGATAATGAATATAAGGTTAGGTTGATAAATGTTTGGTCAAAGATGAGATCAAAATAATACAATTCACTATGGTAGTGTCTTTATTTGAGCTCCATTAGGGTCATATGATGTTATTCTATGAGGAAATTGGTTAGCTTAGTATAAAGCTAAGGTTGATTATTTTCTTAAAAAGATTTATTATCTAGATGATCTAAGGAAACAAATCCGAATCCATGGAGTGAAAATAGAGTTAAATCTAAGACAAATTTCAATAATTAAGTTGAATAAAGCAATGATAAAATGGTGTCAAGCATTTATTATTAAAATACAATATATAGAAGAATCAAAGTAACCTTCCATCAAATATTATCCTTTTCTCCAATATTTTTGAATTGTTTTTCCTGAATAATTTCCATGTTTACCTCCTAAGAGAGAATTTGATTTATTAACATTAGTGCTAGTTTTTTTAAAGGTTGATTGATTACATTAGACTGTGTTTAAATTTTATAAAGGTTTTAATTAAAAATAGGGCATGACAATTATTTTTTTGGTCTAAATGCAATATTGGGAACTATAATGTTAAAAATGATTATTTACCTTAGGATATTCGAAGAATATAGGGTTTGAACTATTCAGTTATAGACTCTTAAAAGCTATAATTTGAAAAAATGTAGACTTTTTTAGTTTAATTATTTTGATATGATGGTATTCTATTGGTTAACTATACATTAGATGATTTTGGGCAAGCCATCATGCCAAAATTTTAGAAAACAATGATGGAATTGGAGATTCATTTTGTGAAGACAAAATTTTATAGAGTTTTTAGGGGGGTTTGGTATGAAAATGGTGAACTGATGGATATGTATGGATGCTAAGGGTTTGTAGAAGATGATAGGTGTTGAGGAGAGCTTGGTAGAGAAGATTTTTTGATTTTCACTACCTAGATTTCATTTACATTTAGGATTTATTGACATTATTTTCTAGTTTTTATCATTTCAAAGTGATATATATGGAGTTCTAGTTTTTGCTATTAATTTTTAAAATGGAATCTTGAATTATGTTAGTTTCTTATGAAAACATAAGTGGATGACCCTGAGAATGGGTACAACCCATCCAAAATGCCAAGAACTTATATAATCCACCTATTTATAAAAGGTTGTGTGCATAATGTTTTTTGTGATGTTTTGGATTAGGGTTATAAAGGTTTTAACAAATATTGTGTTTGTTATCTATATTAAACATTTTAGGAGCAATTTATTAGTTGTTTTGTAAATTAAAAATATATGTTCATGGGGGATAAATTATATATGACCTTATGGATGGGTTTGACCCACCCACAAGGATAAATACAATTAGTCCACAATTAGTTATAATTGTGTGTATTATATATTCCAAAGTTTGTTTAATATTTAGAATTTTAGACAAATTTTTTGTATTTGACATAGAATAAAAGGGAGAGTTTGATAAATTATATTTTTAAAATACATTTGAATTTTAGATGGATGGAATGCTATGGGTATAATTTGGGTCTATCATATTTGATTTATGACTCTTTTTAATTTGATAATTATGGTTATAGGGGTCCTAGTTTTATAATAATTTTGAATCCATTAAGGGCAAGACATTAGTTATTGTTCAATCTTAACATATGTAATTTTTATAGTTTTTTAAGAAAGGGTTTATAACTTGAGCCGATTCAAATTGTAAATGTAATTGGATGGGATCGAGTTGTAATTGTGTATTGTGATTTTTATTTACATATGCAATTTGATGGTTGTAGTATGGTATGTTTTCAAAAGCAAGTTTTGGACAAGTGTTATTGATAGATTTGGTCTTATCAATTGACATTTTTTTGGTATTTTGAAGTTATGTTTAAGTTCATATATTTTTATAGTGGATATATGAATATATTTTATTGAAATAAATTGATTTATTTTAAATTAAGCATTATTGATTTACATAATATTAGGAGGAATAACTCACTTAACATGAGCCAAGCCTACAGCTGAAATGGGGTTTTCATGAGATGATCAGAATTCATTTTAGTTAAATGAGAACATTAAATCTGTGAAATAATGTCTTAAGGTTTTTGAATGGTTGTTTTAAAATTTTTACTTTTGATGGATTGCCTATAGGTTTGATATACCTAAACTGTGAAAAATTATACATACATATATATAGTTTTATTTCTATTATATTTAAGTTGTATAGTGTGTATATATATAGATAAATAATTGTCAACTTAAATTATTTCCTAGGCTTAATTATATCTAATGTTTTTATGGGATTGTAAATTCTTATGTTTTCATATAAGTCGTAGTTGTAAATAAACTTTTATATGATGTAATTCACACATATACCTATCTTATGGAGGTTAGTGTATGATAAGTTTAACAAAATTTCCAACTAAGATTTTATAAAAATATGGCTTATTTATTACACAAGGAATTATAAGGATCTTGTGATATAATTATATATTGTTATAGGGATATTCTTGAAACAACAATTATATAGGCACTTGAATAATATTTTATGAATTGTTTAACTTGTTTTGAATTTAGATTGTTAAACAATAGATCATTACGGAGGATTAAATGATTAGCATTGTTGTACACTTATTTAATAAATTAATTGGTTTTATCTTTATAATTGGCTAATTTATAATAGTTAGATGCACGAGGTGAAATGTTTGGAAATTAATTATTTCCTTATATTACCATATGTTGTGGAATGTTATATGGGAAATATATTAGTTTAATGTGTTGATTTAAATACTATTTAAGTATAAATGAATATGGTATTAATGACTCTAGCTAGTAGGTGCGATGGACTTCTCTACTTACTTAGTGCCACTAATAGACATAATGAAGTTACTCAAATGAGTTATGTGTGTGAATTTGACTGACATTGAGATATGGAAAAATATATTAAAACTTTATCCAACTTAATGTTTATGGTTTGAACATTTTTTATTCACTTGTTTGATTTAGTTTACATTATATCATGTTAGAACATATTTATTTATGATATGTTGTATGTGATATTTATATGACAACACAAGTTTCTAGTTGACTTTTTTTATTTTTGCACTATCACTATCTACCCATCCATGAAGGGAGGGCCATTCCATTTTTGGGATATTGTGTGGGGGATCAATGGGAAATGTTTGGTGTGGAAAATCACTTAGATGATACTCTCCCTTCCTTTCCAATAATCAATCTATAGAGGTTTTACTTAGGATCATTTATGGAAATTTACGAGTACATTTAGACTCATATGTTCTATGTAACATTTTATAATTGTAATCTGATATTCAGATATGTAATAGTGTATTCTTATACTATTAAATGTTAATTTTATAATAGGAGTTGGCTATTTATATTTGTACACGTGATATTTAAATCAATAATGGTAGAATTATTAACATGGATAATTTAGTGCTTTACTATGTTATAGTTATGAAAGAAAATCAATATTTACTATTCAATGATCATTAGCTAAATGAGTCAAATAACTAACCTAATGTTTAATAGTATTGTTTACTTAAATCATGCATTTAGTTAAATATCATTAGTGCTAAAGTAATTTACTATTGAGTTAATAAAAACTAATCTAATTCTAGTTAATCCTAGGGGGTTGTTACATTTTTTTTAATAATAGGAGAACTAGGTTGAGGTCATGGTTATAAAAGTGTTTCCTTATTTGATTCAGAAGATGTGGGTATAGTGGTTATAGTATCCTTAAGTAGTTGTTATTAGTGTAGGTTTTTATTTTTCCCTATTATTTAATTAGGGAAATTATATTTGTGCATACATGAAGTTTTCCTACATTTGTGGGATAGGCTAGCTTATGTGGAGATGGGTGTCATAGATGTGTCATAAGGTGTCATAAGAATGTCATAAGTAACTCCCTTGATGCGAGTTACTTCTATATTCTTAGCATCTTCTCACCACCTTTCATGGAGGAGTTATAGTCTATTCTTGGGGTGCCTTGAACACCTTTTGTGGAGGAGTTACTTACGTGCTCTTCTATATGTATATCTCACTTTGGCCATGTCATGTTAATCAGATATTGTGTTTTCTCCTATTTTGTCTTGTGTAATTTATCTTCTTGTATAATTTCAAATTGCTTTAGTATCTATATTGTGTGAAATTGCTTCATCTCATGTCATCACATCTCCATTGTATTCGTATTATCCAAATTCTGGCAATAACTCCAATATGGTATCAGAGCCACTCTGGTAATTGTGTGTCTAGTTATGCTAATAGTTTATTCTAAAATTCTTACATTGCCTTCTTATTAGTTTTTTTTGTTTAAATCCATTACATTTGAGATTTTTAGTAGAGTTACTTGAAAACTCATGCAAATCCATATGGAAATCTATTTAAAAAATATACTTCGATTGAAGATCTACAGTAAGGCAATCTGTGGAAATATCAGCAGCTTGGCATTCATTTTCAGTAGCTTGGCATCCATTTCTAGTAGCCTAGCATCCTTTTCTAGTAGCTTGTCATATTTTTTTTCCTACATTAACCTTGTCTCACCACCTGCTATAGGGGCTGACTTGCACTTTGCTTTTTCTATTCCATCTCTCCTTCAAATGGTGACTGCAAGAAATTAGAAGTGCAAACCTTATTCTGGTGAGAAACTTCTGCCAGACTTGCTGTACATTGAAATTTCAACTTATCTCTTCTCTTCTCTACTACTGTGCATTGAGGTCTATAGATTCAATATTTTTTTTGCCCAGCAAAATTAGAACTGCACCTTTTTTGTAAGGGAATTTTGCTAGCCTATTTTTCTTGAAAATGGCACCATCTCCTTGTTTGGCATCCCATGTGGGCCCTTAGATACTTGGCCAATAGTTTCATTATATCCATTACTTTAATTTTTTAGTTAAAATTGACTTGTCCAAAAAACAATTATTCAATTTGATTGAATATTAAGTATTTTAGACAATTTGAAAATTTTGGGAGTTTAAATATAAACTTGTATCTTCACCTATCGAAGATGAAGGGTGAGGCCCATGTTGGCAGGAGGCCAATTCCCCCTCAAAAAGACTTCCTTTGGATTCCTCACTCTATGCCAAATCCAATTAGTGGTTGGATGGCCACTTTCTCTCTCAAAACAAGCATCTTTTTAATGTTTTAGTGTTATTTTTTTGCAAAAAGACAAGTTTACGAGAAATTGAATCTTTAATATCTTGAAAATGGTAGCTCAAATTTGGGTGCCATTTTTTGAAAAAGTGTTTTTAATTCAATTATCCATAGTGTAGGATTGTTATTTGTCAAAAAATCACTAGTTCATAAAGTGCCTAAAATTTGGGTCTCCTGGGATGCATTTTCAGCGGAGTCTGACATCCTGTTTGCTTAAAGTCTTGCACTGATTGCTCTAAGACACAATCTTGGCTGAGCCCAACATATTTTTATTAGAAACTTGTATATTTGGGGGGGGGGCTCAAAATTTTTAGGGGGTGTGATTATTTTTCATAACTTGCAAATCTTTGCTTTCATTCTCATTTCTGCATAATTTCACAACTTGAAATCAACACAACTTCACCTAAATTTAGCTTAAAATGGATTATTTTCAACTTAAACCCCTAACACCCTTCAACTATCATGAATGTAAGGTTAAAATGTCAATCATTCTTAGAAGCAAAGGGTTGTATAGGATCACCATGGGTACTGAAGTAGAACCCAACACTGATGCTGAAAATGTCAAGTGGTACAACTGTAGTGATGAAGCCTATGGATTACTAAGCTTTTATATGTCTTCAAAACTTCTCTTCCATTTATAAACCTCCAAGACTCCTAAAGGCATATGGGACACCTTAGAACTCTTATTTGGGAAGCTTGATGATATGAGAGGTCATGAGCTTAAAAATGAACTTGTAGTTCTAAGTCCTAGCAACTTTGACACCCTACAGGACTTCTTCACTAAGTTTAAGGCCCTCAAATTACAATTAAAATAATGTAGGATAAAGAATAAATATGATCAACTTATCCTTTCTATTCTTGAAAAGTTAGGACCAAGCTATTCAATCTTTGTCTCCACTTTCCATGCCACAAAAAGTGCCCTTGGCACTACATGGTAAATGCCTTATTTGGATTCATTCATTGTTGACTTGACTAGGGAGAAAGATAATCTAATTCAAATGGTCACACTAAAGTCTACTCAATCCCAAGCTTTGATAGTTGGAAATGGTAAGGATAAGTCTTTAACAAAGGAGAAGAAGAAAAAGAACAAGGACCAGGAGAAGAAGAAAGAAAACAACAATCTTGCCAAAAACAACACTGAGTCTTCCTCTTCCAATGCTAAACCTGAGAAGGAGAAGGTTAAGTGTGCCTATTTTAAAAATATAGTGCAAGATGAAAAAAATGCATGAAGAAACAAATAGATCACCTAACTCATCTTCTAGAGAAGCACAACATAGGTGTTCCAGAGTCCATCAAGTAGAATTCATCTACCCAAGTTTTTACTAAGGAAAAAGGCAAGGGTAAGGAGAAATAAAAGGGTAAGGCCCTTGTAGCTACAATAGCTTCTACATCTTCATGGGTCATTGACTCCATTGCATTCGTATTATCTGGATTCTGGCAACAACTCTGATAGTTGCTCCTTAGTGGAGGGTTTATTTGGTTTTGTGATAGGGCCTTTATGAGTAGATTTTCATCTATAGTTGACTTTTATTGTGCTCACATATTTAAATATGGTATAATATTGATGATAGTTAGAATCATTTGCATAAATATTGTATTGTTTTGTGTTAGAGGTAGAAGAATATTTTTGAGGTTTAAAAGATATGGTTTTAGTAACATGATTATTTTGGGAAGCTTTAATATAATCATAATGATTTAATTTGATCATATCATCTTAGTCAAATGTGTCTCCTAAAATGAAATAAATAGTTGATTTTACAAGATCACAACATGTTTCATGAGAATGGAACACATCAACATGGAACCCAAAAAAACAATAGGATCATACCATGAAGGTGGAGAACTATTATAAGTGAAGGGTTTAGATGGATATAACAGATGCTTCATTTGGGGTACTATTAATGGTGTGTAGGAAGGAAGTTGATTATCTATTTCCACTTAATCCTACTTTTTTTATTAGTACTTATAATTTCATTTGTTGTGGTTTGGAAATATTACTTTATTGATCTATGGGTTGCATCAAACTATTTCATAAGGAAATATTTTCTTTTAGCTTGATCAAACGACCAATTTAAAGTTTGTGGAGAAAAATATTAAACCTTATATTGAAGGGAAGGTGTTAAATTAGTGATGAATAATTTGAAGAGATTATCATCATTAATTTTGTTATATGATTTATTAGCTAATGGTTTCCATCATTTCATGAAATCATGAGCTAATTTAGAGGTTGATTACTTAGTATTGATAAAATGACTAAATCAATAGCTCATTTAGAGGTAATATAAAATGAGATAATCAACCTCCTTTTATATTACCTCAAAATAATCAAAATTATGGAATACTTAAAATAACTAATTTAGAGGTTAATTTTATGGAATACCATTTTGTTGAAATTACTTGATTGAATCACTAAAAAAATATTCTAATTGTGAGATGGAATGTTGATGTGATAAATTATACCATTCTAAAACATCTCCTGTGAATGTTTTGAATATAATTTTGGTTGTATAAAAGGTATTGATTTTGATCCATTCCTTAAAGAGATTACCAAATGTTTTAAGAAAAGATGCAAGGTCTTTAATTCCATTAGATTTAATAGTTGGATAAATGTTTCCAATATAAATAGATACAATAAAAGGATTTAAAGGTTAATTTTTTATATTTTAAGCATATTATTATGTGTAAGGATTTACAAAATGATATTCCCATTTGCATCTATATAGGAAGAGGAATAATTTTTGATTATTTTGAGGTAATATGAAAGAAGGTTGATCGGTGATTTGTAATAGATGATGTTGAAATTGCATCATATGACAAGTGTTTTTCCTTTGTATAACATTATTTTATTAGACTATTTGTAATACATCCTAATTTCGTCACTAAACTTGATTTGTTTACTAAACATATATTAATGGGGTTAATGTTATTTAATTAATATTGTAGTAAATTATTTCTATCTAAGATGATGTATGGACATACATATAATGATTATTTGTGTGTGACTCATTACTTGATTTATTAGTTTTACATGAGTTTAATATGTATATGGATAATTCTCACTCAATATTATTATTTTTTAACAACATTTTTATTGATTATTGTTCATATTAGTTAACTATCATTTGTATTTGTGATGTGGACGTAAGAGACATTCCAATCTCTAGATAGATATGGAGGGAGAGTATCATCAAAGAGGGTGTTGTAGATGAATATGTTGGAGGTGTAGATATTTGAAAATGAACCCTATACACACCACATAGTACAATAAATGAATGTTTGATTTAATTTTAGTTGTGTTTAATTAATTTGTTCTTGGTCATGATTGATTTGGTTATGATTTGTGTTTAGATTCTATTTAATTTTATTGTATTTTTTAATTTTTAATATGATTATAATGTTTTTGTCATAAAAAATATTTCAGTTGTATATTGTCTTTAGATGACTATAGTAAATAAATATTGACTTTGTAACCCCATACAAACATGTACCTACAAAAATTCAACATAAGAGTATCATTACAACATACATATACATGGAAAAGAAACAAATTACATTGTTGATCATTTATAAAAATGATTTTATTAAATTATATCTAATCTAGAGCTAAGTGAAACTAAGATGGTACCTAGGATGGCATAGTTATAAGTATGTAATTGTTAACTAGGTATGGAACTTAGATTGTTTGATGTTGAACTTTGATTTTTGAATGTTTAAAGTGGATCGTCATTATTGTTTTATTAAGCATAATTGTTATGTTTATTTTACATAATATGATGTCAACCCTAATCTTTGAATTCATCATTTTGTTTGGTTTGTTTTCTTCATTCAAACCATGTAAAACTCAAGTTGGTTAGGGTTTGACTATGATCTAGAAGGAAATAATGAGAAGACTATGTGTTTAGAGGTCAAGCTATGAGTTGTGGGAAGCATGCCAAGAATTTATGGTTTGATAGTGAGTCATTTTTGGAGAAATAATGGTGGTGAATGGTTTGCCATGAAATTAGTGGTTTTTAAAATGCATGCATATGACTATGAAAACATTAAAATAGAATGGAGTTTCCTAGAAAATGGTAGAGGTCATGGTCGATAAAGGAGAACAAGAGGAAATAAAATAATTATTATAACAAAGGATAAAGACTACTTTAGGGAAATAAATAGGTAGGGTTTGTTCTTTTGATCACTCTAAAATTATGTACTGAGGTTATACAGGCAATAGATGAAATTTGTATAGAGTGTATAATAATGGTTGTACTAGAATTTGAAATACTTGAAAGTATCAAGGATTTGACCCATTGGGAGGAGGAATCCCACCACAAAATCAAATCCATGATTTGATTAAAATTTTAACCTAGGTATGGAAGGTTAAATATTATTGTTTAAATGAAATCCTCATGTATTATTTACATGGCTGAGTGTGGATTTATTTGGTCTATTTAATTGGTTTTGTATTATTCTGTGTTAGTGAAATGGATATATGTTAATGAAATAGATTAGAAATGTTGTTTTGTTTGGGGTTCAAAATAGGGTTTTTGATGATCATTATTTGCCTCTATTTAACCTTAACTTTTTAAAATACTAAAAATTATTGTGCAATACATTAGCTATACAACATTAGGGATAATGTTTTTGATTTTTACATTTGGTTTTTAGAATATATAAATTGGGTCTCAATGGATATTGTTGTATGTGTATTCATTTCATTTCAATTTAGAATTACCTAAGTCTTATAAAATTTTTATCACTTTTTTATGAATTTTATTTGACTTATCTAAGACTAGTGAGTTAACTAGTTATGAGCTGATTATGTATAAATGTTATAAGTAGAATAAGTATACAATATTATGGTTGATTGTGTGTGTATGATGTTTTTATGATATTGATGGTTGACTGTGTATATAACATTTATTTTTCAACTATGTGTTATTTTAGTCAATTACCAAACTACTAGGTTAAGATCATTTTATGTAGGATATATATGAATGTTATAATTATATAAGGTCACCAGTTTGTTATACATAGTATAGATGAGTCAATGTAATCCATAGTTATATATATTAAATGATTGGGTTATTATAGATGATGAGTTCTTTCAATGTAACTTTTATTAGTATTTTGTGTGTAATAACATAAACATATATTAAATATTGTGACTAAGTAACATTAAATTTATATAGTCTCTATTGTTTTAAACATGCACACATGCATGCATATGTACGTGTGCATGCACGTGCGTGCACACACACACACCCACACACACACACACAAAAAAAAAGTATTAATTTAGGGATATACATATTAGTCATGTTTTTTTACTATGTTAATCCATTTAATATAGTCTATCAAACATAAATCAGTCATTCTTCTAACCATAATACACACAACTAGTTAACATAGTAAAAAAACATGACTAATATTTATATCCCTAAATTTATACTTGCTTTTTTTTATTTTTTATTTGTGTGTGTGTGTGTGTGTGGGTGGGTGGGTGTGCATCCACACACACCCACCCACACACACACAAAAAAAAAAGCCAAAAACAAAAAAAAAGCAAGTATTAATTTAGGGATATAAATATTAGTCATGTTTTTTTACTATGTTAACTAGTTGTGTGTATTATGGTTAGAAGAGTGATTGATTTATGTTTGATAGACTATATCAAATGGATTAACTAGAATTATTTTGTAATATTTTAAAAATGTTTGAATTTGAACTATTTGGGGTTATATATGTTCTATTTATAGGTTAAACATATGTTGAATTATTTAATTAGGTTAACGTACATTATGGTATATAAAAGATTATTTCATATTTTATGTTTGTATTTTAATGTATTTATTAGAAGAAAAAAAACTAAGAGGGGATTTAATCAGTATTAAATATTTTCATTAAATTCCATTAATCATTATTTAACCATTTAAACACATATCCATTTGATCTAGTTACATCATCATGAAAACATACTCATACAAAGCATGAAACATAAGAAAACGTTACATGAACACCATATATTTATGGAAAACCCTCATGGGGAATAAAATAAACTATAAAATAAATTTTTATACTATCCTATAATAATTTAAACAATATTTATTGAGTTTCAACCCCATAAGGAGCTCCAACCCCTACCTAGTCAAGCACCCACTCAACTAGTCTTTAACAAGCACCAACTTGAAAAGAGGATCCAAGTGCATAATAAAATTGGAAGCAACCCAATAAATTGAAGCAAATTTTTTAAATATAAAACCTACAATTCATCTCTAACTCCCTTTCTTTACTAAGCACCAACCAAGCTAAGATAAGCTTAATCACCTCAAGACACCTTATTACTCAACCAACAAATGGTGACATCTACTTCAACTTTTATATCTTATATATCCTAAAATACACTCATTTTCATTAATATAAAACATATATTTAATTAAAATACTATATTATCTCACATATAAATCAATTCATTCAACTCACTTGAGCCTTCTACCCCTCTCAAATAGCCTCTTCTAGGCTCATTAGGTTAACTTAACCTTTCATCCACCTACATAAAAATTATTATATAATAATTATTTATCCTATAATAATTATTTATGTTATATATTACCTTAATATTCTCCTAAAATATATATTCTATTCACTTATACTCACACCCTCTTAACTAGCCCAAATAGGCCTATTTTGCCTTGTATTTATACCAAACACTAGGTCTCATCCATTTTGGTAATTAAATAATATTTAAACACATATATTAAAATTAAAATGGGTCATATAATATGTTTAAAACATTAAAAATACATTACATAGGTCTTCCAAACTCCTTAAGGGATGAAATGACCATTAGGCCTAAAGGAGACCTAATACAATTAGGTGTATCTTAAGCACACATTACCAATCTGACCTATTGGGAAATATTGATTCTATATAAATTATTGAAACACATAAAAAAATTATTTAAATATACCCCTTGTAACATCCCTATATTTCCATTCCACATATTAGTCCAGCTCACTCCTTGAACCATGCTATTAGGCCTAATTGCCATTAGGCTTTCTCACTGTCTAAAAGTATGTCTTACAAAATAGAAGTATATAATAAATTTTACCATATAAAAACATGATAAAATGAAATTAAAATATAATTAATACCTTATTTTAATCATCATATCCATTTTATATCATCAAATAGTACAAAAGGGATCAAACCCACTCCTGTAACATGACCACTCAGAATGGCAAAACACTGCCAAAGTATAGTCAGGAATATTTGATTGCCAACATATATATGAACTTATCATGAATGAAAACAATTAATATTTACATATTATACTTATATAACATATTTTTCATCAATATTTCCTTTAAATCTTGGTAAAACACCTCAAACTCACCTCTGTAATGTGACCACTTAGAACTGTCTATAGCTCCAAAAACATAGTCATGTATAAGTTTGTATTTATAAATTTCAATGGAAACTTAAATAATTATAATTTACATGAATAGTTTATTTGATACTTATATATCATTCCAAAATGGATATTTATCAATCTATAGTGTCAACCATTGGTCTTATAGATCAATTTGTCAAGCTACTCTCTCACAGTCCTCACACAGTCTAAGAAGCCATTTTAGATTTCATGTTTCAACATATAAAACTATATTCCCATATTAATAAATAATTAAAATATAATATAAATATAAAAAAATAAACAAGTTAATTATATACATTATATTTTTTCATAGGGTCTCACACTCTTCACTTTACTTGTTAGACCAGTAATAGTCATTTTACCTTATGAAACAGCCATGGTGAACATGAATTCTAACACATGTAAGATCAAAATAAATATATTATAATTCATTTGTATTATCCTTATTCAAAATTATAACATATTAAAACATAATTTTATAAATTTATAATGGCACATATGTAACATATAAATCACTCTTTGAAACATACACCTTTACTATCTCAACTCACTCAAATAGGTCATCTTGAGAGCACTTTCTTGCCAGTATGTGAGAATATTAAAAAATTATAAACTAAGGTATCATTTTTAATATATATTATAAAAATACCCCAAAAAATTTTATTCATCCATAATAATATTAAACTCATCCCTAAATACTTTCTCACTCTGATTGGTTTTCTTCACTAATTTTTCACTCTTAGCCAGTTTAATAATAGGTCAACTTGATTGAATAAAATAGTTGACATAGATCATCTATATTTTCATAAAAACACCTTGGAAATCAATAATTATTATTTAAATTCAACCTTAATCCAATTGAATGCATTGACTCGGTCAAACCTTCATGTTATATCAAATTCTTTAGAAACAATGGTTTTTATATATGTTTCACTCACTAATCTAAAAATAAAATACCACTTTGGGATGGATTTACGAGTCTTATACATGATAAAAACATTAAAAAAAATACTTTAAAATATATTATGGTCAATTTAAATCAATATTTATCTAATTGGGTCATTATAAGGGTTTTGAGAGGGTTTTGAACCAGTTTAAATTATTAACATTTGTTCATATAACTCTATCCATAGAACCACTTAATAATTATTATATAAAATTATTTGGACTATTATACATATATAAAAAATATATCAAGACACCACGCAAATTTTACACATGCCAATGACCATCAATAATTCCTTCTTGGGTTTACAATTCTTCAATTTACATACATAAGAGACCTTAAAACCAAATTTCATGTTTTATCCTTCAACTTAGGACCTAAAAATTTTGTAAAAAAAACTTGAAAAAACCTATAAAACCTAAATCCATGATAACATGTTCTCTATCACCTTTAAAACTAAACTTGACCCTTCATTAGTCCACACTAAGTCTCTTTGCACGTTAGGTTTAGAACTACCAATCATACCTAGACCTTGTTCACCCTTGAAAACTTATTTATATGATATAAAAACATCATACACATATCAAATACACTCATATCAGTTTCATACAATTCTAACCTTACTCATACAAGTCTCACACTACTTATCTCAATAAGCTACAAAGCATGTGTTATCCCACTAGGTTTCTCATGTAAAAGTTAAGCCTCAATTCTTGACCTTGAAGTTATTATGAAGGATTATTTTCCTTAAACATATTTTAAAACATTATTAAACATAATCTCATATTATCTAACATTTATTTTCACACCTTATCGATAGGTTCATTATTTTTTTACATGACAACATCATGACAATACTTCATATAGAACTCAAGAATATACTAGACTATGCTTGAGTCATCATGAATACTTACCTATATATATTCATAATATAAATCTTGGAAAATCAATGCCACTCCATTGGATTACTCAATTCCATACTATGAAGATCAAATAGTCAACCACATATCAATGACCACTCACCTTGACATCAATGACAAGCTTAAACACATGACATGAATAACAACTTGCAATAGAATTTTATTCAAATTTTAAGTGTTGTGTGGTGTTAATTTGATTATAGGCTATTTTTAAATTGTGTAATGTTTCTTAATTTATGAGATTAGGATATGATAATAAACTCAAAATGTATATAAATATGTATATTTAATATGTATTAAACATAAAGACAATATAGTATTATTTATGAATAGATCATAAAAACACTAATATGTATATATAATTAACACTTGAAATTATATGCATGCATGCATGCATGCATGCGTGTGCGTGTACGTGTGTGTGTGCGTGTGCGTGTGCGTGTGCGTGTGCGTGTGCGTGTGTGTGTGTGTGTGTGTGTGTGTGTGTGTGTGTGTGTGTGTGTGTGTGTGTGTGTGTGTGTGTGTGTGTGTGTGTGTGTGTGTGTGTGTGTGTGTGTGTGTGTGTGTGTGTGTGTGTGTGTGTGTGTGTGTGTGTGTGTGTGTGTGTGTGTGTGTGTGTGTTTGTGTTTGTGTGTGTGTGTGTGTGTGTGTGTGTGTGTGTGTGTGTGTGTGTGTGTGTGTGTGTGTGTTTGTGTGTGCGTGTGTGTGTGAATCCTTCCTAAAAAAGTTAGTAGGTAATTAAAAATACAAAAAATAAGTTATGAGAATTATTAATATATTAACTCAAATAAATAGAACTAAATTACAATGGTTGAATTAAAAAATCTCTATCCTCTTCAAGGGGGAAGCATCCTTTGATATATCTCAATACAATACATTATTGGATGCCTTCATTAGCCTCAACACTTATATACTAAGTCTAATCTAAACAACTACTATTTCCCATGAATGTGGGATTAAAAAAAATGCTCACAGGATGACTTGCAAATCATATGCATCCATTACAACTATTATACTAATAAATTAAAGAGAAGGGGTCACACAAGTTCTTGACATACCCTCCTTCTTAGAAAAAAATTTGTCCTCAAATCTTTAGATGTGGGAATCAGTGTTGAATTTGAAATAGTGGTTCCTATGTTGCATGCTCTAGTTGCATTCAATGCCACTGAATTAAAACCTTTATGATGGAGCAAAAGTGAATTTGGAATATGAACCTATCTAAGATTTCTTATAGATCAATAAATATGGATCCTTCATTATCAAGATCTAGTAGAATAGTTTGCATTCTGATGTTTATGTAAAGAACCTTTTTCAAATAAGAAGCATGAAATATTGGGTGAACATGGGAAGAAGGTGGGAGATATAACTTATAATCAATTGACCCAATATTTTAGAGAATATTCTAGGGCCCATAGAACCTCAGAGCTAGCTTATGACATCCTTTGAGTTTTAGGGAGGATTGCTTGTATGTATGTATGCAAATAAAAAACATACCACCTAATTGAAAAGTGTGCTTAGAATGGTGTTACTCAGCCTGTTATTTTATTTGATTTTGTGCCATATGAAGATTATCTTGTAGGGTTCTAAGGATCTAATCCTGGGTTTGGATAACTGTGTTGACCACTTGAATTGATGAAAACTAGAGGTGTATAGAAGGAGCACTGATGGTGCTTAGACATAGACTAGTTCATATGAATTCATTTTAGTTAAAGTGTGGTAGGAGGTATTATACCATAATTTGGTGAGGGGGAGCCACTTTGACCACTAATGTTATTATTTTGAATTGAAGTAATGAAGGAAAGTTTCCAAGCAATTTAATAATTTTAGTCTAGCCATCCATTTGTGGATGATAACTAGAACTCATCTTCAATTGGGTGTTAGTGAATAAAAATAGTTCTATCCAAAAATGACTAGTGAAGGTTGAGTCATGATCTCAAATAATTGGTGAAGGAATGCCATGAATATGGAAAATATGGTCTAAAAAATTTTGTGCAACTATGGAGGATGTATAGGGATGGTTGAGTGTATACAAATTACTATCTTTAGATAGGTGATTAACTACACCCAAGATCACTATTTTCCTTGCAAATTTAGGGAGCTGCTCAATGAAATCCATATAAATATTTATACAAATCTTGGTAGGGATGTGAAAGGGTTTGAGCAACTTAAGGATGAGTGTGGTTTCACCCTTGTTGCATTGGTAAGTAACACATTTAGCCACCGTCTATTGAATTTCTTTTTTCATTCCCTTCTAAAATAAGTTACATCATATCCACTCATAATTTTTGATAAACCTTGAGTGTCCTATGGATGGAGAAACATGGAGTTCATAGAATACACCCTACTAAAGATCTGTGCTTTGGGAAAGCACTAAATGACCCTTATATCATAGAGAATCACCATCCCAAGAATAATTTGGTATAATAAAGGGGTTACTACACAACTATTTAATTATTTTATATAATGAGGAGTCATTGACATACCCCTACTGTACAACATCCAACCATTTTGGAATAGGCATGAAAATAGCTTAAAGGGAAGATTAGTCCATAAACATGTGAGATAGATAATCAACCAAAATATTATCCTTACCCTTATTGTAAGTAATCTCATAGTCATAACCCATGAGTTTTTTGACCCATTTATATTGTGATGGGGTGGAGATCCATTGTTCTAAGAAATATTTCAAACTCTAGTGATTAGTTTTCATGTAGAAATTATTCCCCAATAGGTATTACTACCACTTTTGTACTACATGCAAAATAGCCATATTTTCCTTCTCATAAGTAGAGAGTACTAAATTATTGATATAAATAGTTTTGTTTGTGAATTCAATATGACATCCTTCTTAGAGGATAATAATAGTAAGTACATTATTTCAAGCATCACTCTCAATAGTGAAGGTCTTTACAAAATCTGGCATAGCTGGAATAGGTGTAGTATACATAGCTTGTTTCAATTCTTCAAATACACACTCATTACCTTATGTCTATGTAAAATTATTCTTTTTAAACATAACTATTACTGGAGATACAATCATCCCATAGTCCTTGACAAACTTGTGATAGTATATAGTTAGCCCTAAAAAACCATAGAGGATCTTGAGTGTCTAAGGATGAGGCCAAATTATCATTGCAATATTTTTTTCAAGATCCACCCAAACCCCTTGGGATAAAATAGTATGATTGAGATACTCCACTTCATCTTGGAAAAAATCACATTTGGACTAGTTTTGGCAAAGATTGTAGTCAAAGAGAAGTTATAGTGTGATCTCCAGATGTTGGAGATGCTTAGGCCATGTTTTACTATAGATGAGGATGTCATTGAAGAAGACCAAGATGAACTTATCCAATTAGGTCCAGAATATTTTATTCATCAATGCCTAAAATGTTGAAGGAAGATTAGTGAGGCTAAAAGGCATTACCGATAAATCATAGTGGCCATCATGTGTATAAGATGTCTTACGAATATCATCCTCATGAATCCATATCTAGTCATATCTAGAGTGGAGATCCAACTTAGAGAAAATATGAGCACCATGAATCTCATCAAGAAGCTCATCAATAACAAGGATTGGAAACTTATCCTTGAGTGTGATATGATTAAGTACATAGATGTCAATACAAAGGTGCCCTGACCCATCTTTATTTTGAACAAGTTAAATTGGGGAAGAATATGGGATAATAATAGGGAAAATAATGATTTGGTTTAGCAAGTCCTGACTTAGCATTGTGATCTTAATCTTTTACTGAAATGGGTAGTGGTTCTTTGGCCTTGAAGGTGGTAATCTCACTAGTTCAATAAAGACACATGTATACCTATGTAGAATGGTTTATATATTAAAAGGAGGAGTGGAGACCATTGATGGTTGAATTTAAATGGAATAGAGCTGGGCAATGGCATTATGTGAATTCTTCATAATAATATTTTCCATGTGATGTGAATTAATGATGTTGAGAGACCCTGGTTGTAAGACTTTCAATGTGTGTTTTTTCCCATGGTCTAAAAACTACATCCAAAGTTTAGGAAAATCCCATAAGATTGGTCCAAGTGTGTATAACCATTGGGATCCCAAAACAACATCACATCCACCTAAAGATAAGGTAAACATGTCAAAGAACTATTTCTAATCTCCAATATAGATACATAGATCATGACAATTCCTTTTACAAGGTAATGTGCCCCTATTTCTAATTATGACTTAAAAGTTGGAGCAAGAATAAAAAAATTAGCCTATTTGATGATTTGAGGATTATTGAAGTTATGGGTGCTACTAAAATAAATGAATATTATGAGAGGGAAATTATTAAACTAACCCTTGACTCACATGGTTTACGGAATGGTGACTCATACTAAGGCATGGAGAGAGATATCTAGATGATCTTCTTGAGAAGTCAGTTCCATAATTGGCTGAGCTTCTACTAGATCATTTATTGTATCCTAAACATAATCCCAATATTTAATTTTAGATAGAGAGTTCACATATAATACGTAAGATTTTTCTTGACACATCAATGCCCTTGAGTTAATTTATCATCACAATTATAACATAGTCCTTTTTATTTATAAGATTGTATCTCTACTTTAGTCAAATTCTTGATAGGACTGGTTCTTGGGGTTGGCATTATTTGTGATCGTTATGGATTTATATTTACAAATGAAGCAAAATTGGATTTGAATCACTCTTGAGCTATGATCTTGTCTTATACCAACTTAGCCAGCCATAGGGCTTCCATCATCATGTTGGGCCATAATATTTTGACCTCAAATTGAATTACATCCTTTAGTCCATTGACAAAGCAAATCTTAAAGAATTCATCAAACAATCCCTCTGTGTGATTACCCAATTTTTCAAATTTTGTTTGATATTCTCTCATAGTTCCTATTTAGAAAAGTTTAATGAGTGCTCCCATGAAGTAACCAAAAGCACTAGGGACAAACTATTGCAAAATAAGGTTACAAAAATTAGTCCATCTTGGCTCATCATGAGCCTTGGTATACCAATCATACCATTAAAGGGCTTCAAGTTCCAAGTGAAAGAAAGTAAGTAGAACCTTGTTAGCATCAAAAGTATTATGAAAACTAAAATATTTTTTCCTCTATAGATCCATCTAGTTGGAATTTTACCATAGAATCAACGAAAATCAAGCTTTGACCCACAAAAATTACTAGAAGAATAAAATTTGGTGTGAGAAGAGGACTTTGGATGTCATCTATTGTTCAAGCTGGCATGTTGAAGACTGAGGCCAAGAATTTTTTCATGAAGATCTTTGATATGTGTCTTGAGGGAAATAATTTCATCCCCCATATTTTTTTCTCCTATTCAGGTTACTACAAAAACCCAAATAAGATATTTTTATTTTGACAATGGGTAGGAAAACTAGATTTAAGACACATTTAGTAAGGTAAGTTTGTGATTTGGATGAAATCAAAAGGGGTAAAGGTACATTTACTATATTTTTTGCATTGTGGGAGTATTATTAATGAAGGAAAGGGTAATTTAAGGAGTGAAAACAAAAAAATTTGGAAAATTTATCAAAGAGGGATGGAGTAGAAAAGGGAGATGAACACTATGGAAAATTTTTGAGGCAAATGGATAAAAATAGAAGTTATGGAAAAACCCAAAAAAATGGAAAATTGAAATTTGTGGGAATTAAGAGTGGACACGAGATATGGGACCTCAAAGAAGAAAATGTGGAAAATGTAATTTTATGTGTTTGAATAAACTATGAGGATAAATGGAGCTATACATGGAGAGAAATGGCAAAAAAATGAAAAAATAAATTGTATTCTATTTTCTATTTTCTGTTTAGCTATAATTCATTTAATAGCTATATGATACTCTATGGATATTTTTTTGAAACTAATAAGATGAATAATTTTTATTTTTTGGTTTCAATGCATTTTTTTTCTATAAGTCCTCTAATAGTATTTAGATACTCTGCTACTAGTTGATTTTTTTGATAGTCTACTATAAATATTCTAAAATTGATGGAAATGGGCCCCAAGTTTTAATGGTTACCTAAGGGTTAAAACATATCTCTCTGCCCACTAATGCCATTGAAGTGAGTATTGCTCTTCATAAAAAAATTTCCCACAAATTTACCTCTAAATGATAGCTCTTGGTTTTCCTCATGGATGGTAACTAGTCAATCAGGATGGGGTCATTACCCATTTTGTTGTTAGGTCCTTTCAATGGGCCAGCTACTTTAGGGTTCATGTGGTACTATTCACAATGATTTTTAAGGATTTCACCAAAGCACTTCCCATGGTTATGTAGATAGATTTTTACCCTGGTCTAAAATAGAATATTGTGATATAAAAAGATACTTAAATGAATTATGTTGTAGAATAAAAAACACTTTTGGAAAAAAAATTGGCCCTAGAAAATGATTTGATACCAAATGAGAGGATCCTTCATAAAGAAGTTAGAAATTAATTGAAAATACATGAAATAATAAATGACAATGAACAATATATTAATTCAAATGAGTATAACTGAATTACAATGGCTGAATTATAGAATCAATTGCCTTTTTGAGGGGATAACCTCCTCTAAGCAAGCTCAATATGATAAATTTGTGGATCATTTCATTGGCCTCAATACTTACATATATACTAATTCTAATCTAAGAAACTACTACTTCCCATGCAAGTGGGATAAAAAAAAATGCTCATGAGATGACTTACAAAGCTTATGCATCGATAACAACTATTATACTAACAAACTAAAGAGAAGGGTAGCACAGGTTCCTTATAGTATGACCATTTATAAGTATATATCATGCCATTAGTAAAATAGTGGAAAATAGTTATATATATATATATATATATATATATATATATATATATATATATATATATATATATATATATATATATATATATATATATATGCAGATAAGTTGGTATGTAAGTTGATGTTTGTTTATAATGAATGAATGTATTCCTATGCAATTTGTGATGTATATTATTAATTTATGATTTAAACTTTTATAGTTTTACTATGAAAATCTTACATTTAGATTAAATGGTCGAGTTGTCCAAATCAGTCAAATAAATATGCAATTATTAAGTAATAATTTATTATGATATTTACCTTCTTTAAATATATAAAAATAAGTATAAATAAGCATAAATATAGACTTATCTAAAAATTGACTATCACAGATGATCTAGGTTCTTAAAGTTGAGATATTGGAAGTTTTGAATGTCATCAATGGCATTATGGTGTTTATATAATCATTGGATAGTAGTATCTAATATGGATAGAAGTGACACATTTATGTAGTGTCTTCTAGGTGGCAGTAGTGTCCCCTTTGTGAGATTGTTCATATTTTTGGTGAGCACCTATGCCTACATTTTTAGGTCTTATTCCTACATGTATGAAACTTGGATCTCTGTATTTTTCCTTAAAAAACCTAATTTAATCTAAAAACCCTAATATTCATTACAAGTATGGCATGAGTAATAATTTTGTGTGTGTTATTAGATGGAATTGACATCTTTAACACCCCTCTATGAAGATATTTCCCTACATATCAATACTAAAAAGAGATACAAAACCTGATATAGTTGTCCCACCTATTTCTTAATCTAAGTGCAATTGAATTCTAGAATGAGAGTGGGCTTGGATGCCTTAAATGTGCTTGAGATTTGAAATATTTGAAAACTAGGCTTAGGGCTACTACAGATGGTAGTATGTAGAAGTAGATTAGAATAGGGATCAAAACCTTGATTTTACTCAACATTTCCCTTTGTTTGAATAAATTTTGTATCTATTTTCCATCTAGTGAATAGAGGTGAATTAGACTCATATTTATAGTTTCTTGTTGTTTGTGCAAATAATAAAATATTGTTAGGCTAACCTTAGGAGGGGCACACATTTAAAAAAGTATCCATTGGGAAGAGTTAGATCTAACATTAGTAGTGCCTAGCTGGGGACACTAGCACCATGTGGTTATAGTATCCCAAATGTGGGGATAATATCCTATTGGCACACTTGTAAGAAATTTGGATTGATATCTAAGATGATAGTTTTAAGATTATGTTTTGACTTGTTGAAGGTGACTATGGTTTTCTCAATGAATGGAAAGTATGCCTAAGGATCTACAATGGGTGTAGGGCTAAGCTAGGAATATGGTAACTCAAGAAACACTCTTAGCATCTAATGACCACTTTTAGGTGATTACATTTATGCCCCACCCCCCTTATGTTATTAATGCAACAAAGTAGAATGACTAGTATAAAGGAAAAAGAATTATACCTAGACTTACCTTGGAAGTGAAGCATGTGTAGCTGAGTCTATGTATGTGAATATAGGTTTACATATGTGGAACATGATCTAATACAATGACATACAATGAAAGATGAAAAAATATCCTTAAGAGATTATCATAATTAAAAAGACTATGTTTAAATGAAGTAACTTAATAAATTTGAGTAAAGAGAGAGGAGAGGAATGAATACATGTCATTTACATATGCAAACTAATACATGAATCAGGTGATAACTTATATGTGATTTTCTATAGTGGTCATATTTTTGAATATCTTAAACTAATTTGATGGCTTGATTAATCCTCTTATGGGTGGATAAAGAATTCAATCTAGTTTTGACTCCATTACTTCCCACCCCTACTCAAAGGATCTTGATCTCTATGAGTAGATTGGATAATATTGTAACTGTGTCTAACCCTCTCATTTAGGTGGCTTAATAACTCAATTAGGTCATGATGCCATCATTTCCCACCTATGTGAAGTACATAAATAAATAACTATACTATGAAAAGTGCTAAAATTATCTAATTGAGTAAATTTAACTATGTATTTAGTTCTAAAACTACTTAGGTATATTAGGTAGATTTGGGCCACTTGGGAATGCTAAACACTATGGATGGAGTAAGGCATGAATCTAGTGATCAACTAGAATATTATATCAAGTGTATACATCATACAAAAAGACATGTGGTTTTCATTATATCTGATCACCCTATGCATAGTTAAGCATATTGAAACTATGTGTCATGCACATGTCCCTAATATGGTATCTAAGTATACTGAATCTGAATAGATTATGTAATAGTTAAATTTGTGTAACTAAATTGAATGTGGGAGTAATCATGCTAAAAATGATGCCCCCAAATTTTATAAAATGGTATTAATATAAGCTAAAATGAATATATCTAAGCTAAATTTGAATATAAATATTAAACCTATGATTATATCTATGCAAATTTGTATTGTAACTAGTGTAATGGTCTAAATGATCTGGACTGTCCTAAAGTTAGGGCTAATGGATGGTAGTGTACTATAGTTGATAGTAAGTACCTATGGTACAAGTTTCCTAATATGGGTAATAATGTCTACGTAGTCTTATTTTTTAGTTATTTGAATTGAATTTTGAGTCTTCATTCTATTCTATGTTTGTCCTAAGTTTGATTTCTAGAACTGAGCCTATGTGATGAAATTTGTCTATGAAAATCAAAGTAGGATCCTAATATTTGTGACAAAACCCTATGAATGCCCCCTCTTTTGTAGTTATTTTTTAAACCTATGTATGAACAACCCTCTAAATAAGTAGCACTACAAAATATGTTATCCATAGCATGTGCATGATATTCCAATATAATGTACAAACATAACATCAAAATATAAATGAATTTTATCGTAAGTAGGAAATTTAAGATGTTTGTTGTGATATAGCATTATATAACGGTGTCAACATAGATGTAATTAATTTATATAGTATAAAATATGAGTAACTACATAGGTGGATGGGGCATGATGTCCATCACAATGCCCAATTAGGAAGGGTATATGTATGACGTCCCTCATGGAATAAAAACATGGTGTGTTTGTATGTATAAAAATAAAATAAAATTGTCATGGTGTATAAGAATATAAGGAATCAAACATACAAGAACATGAAATAGACAAAATATAAGCCAAGGGTCCATAATACAATGGACATGGGCACATGTCACTAAATATATGAATGAAGACATACAAGGATATGTTTAAATGTCCACATATGTGAGAAAAAACAAATTGGGATTAGAGCCACATATAAAGACATGTTCAAATGTCCACCTAGAGAATAAGGAAAGCACACACAAGGGACATGACCACATATCCAAGGCATACAAATAGAAAAGTGGCATACATCCAAAGAATAATGGCATATTTAAATGCCCTAAAAGATGGAAGAAGCATAAAAAACATAATCAAGTCTAATATCGAAACTAGAAATGAAAGCATATATAACTATGAAGTACAAATCTATGTAGATGATAAGATACATATATACTAAGTCTAACTAGTGATAGCCGATAAAAAAAATGAGAAATGAGAAGTAATGATCAATATTAATATATATCAATACATAAACATAATATATAGTATGTAAAGATAAAAACCTAGTTATATCAACTCTATGGGAGATTCCCCTAATGGGTAGGTATATCAAATTTATAAACTTATATTGGTGTAAATGCCCCCAATGGGTACATGATATCTAGTTTGGTTCAGTGTAGTGGATCTGATTCCTATCTAAAATCTATAAGCACTTGATAAGAATAAGTGAAGCATATATGTATGATAAACTTAAGTATATTAGGATATCTATAAATATGAAATATATTTCAATTAGTATAAATGTAAACATAATAATGCATACAATCTATAAAATTTTGTATTTTTGTAATATTTGATTTTTTTAAATTTTGAGATGTTATATTGTTTTTTGTGTTTTCTAAGTATATTTAAGTATAATAAAATGAGATTAAACTATGAACAAGGAGCAAGAGAGATAAGGAAGTATGTACAAGGGTAGGAACCATACTAATGAATAAGTCTCATCGAGGACTCACTATCATCATGACTTATGTTGAAGAGGGGAACTATGATCATGTGTGTAGTGTGAAAGGGAAAATATAATCCCATGACATTATATTCTATATAATCCAAGTCTAAAGGTACCTAAGTAATGATTTTATGGCACTAATTGTGATGCAATTTGAAATTTAGGGATCTTAGGAACCCATATGGTATAAGTAGAAGTTGTAAGTGATGTAGGTACCTTGTGATAGTAACCCTTAGAAGCCAATATAATTGATCTTGATATAAACTAATTAGAGGAAGGTCCTCTAGAATCTATGATGTATATTTGATGCAAGGGTCTCTCTAATAATTGGATTTGAGGGAGATTATGCATATGTGTAGATATTGTTAAAGTAGACCTGGCCTACTCTAAAGACTCTATTGAACACTATGATGTATATATAGGATTTGTACTCTATAATGTAATTAATAGCCATGAAATATCTTATAATGGTTCTATAATTATAATTAGTGTCTATTTTAAAACTATAGATGGAAATTATGATGGAACTACTTATGGGATGGGAAGAGGATACTCATATGGTACACCGTCAATATTAACCACCTAGATTACATGTATATACTACAAGTGTTGGTGTAATTTATATGGTATGGCTTAGAGATGATATAAAAATGGCTTACATAATAATATGTTGAATACATCTACACCAAGTACTACTATTAACTAAGTAGCTATGTGTGCTAGTTGAACTTGTAATGGAAGCATAATATCCATAATGGAGCTTTGAACATGGCCACTAAAACCACTACTGACTATATATATGGGTAATATATCCCTCCCTATATATCTCAAGTATTCAAAGATTGTCATGGTGCACATGCTTATTCTTGACCTGTTGTCAATCATAACACTATGAATAGTATGGTGGTCTATGTATGATCTTATGAAGAGTGCATGTAAATGTATGTCATCATCAAAAATCTCCTACTCTAAAAATTTTATAATTTTTATTGGTGGAATTGTATTGTGATAGATTTCAATAATGTTATGAATCATATGTGTTTCCTTTATATATGTGTGATATGAATCTAGTGATGGATGCACCTAGTATGTATAATGAACACCTAATGTGCCCCTTAATGCATTAGTTGTATGCTTTGGGAAAGGATATGAAAGTATATTGAGTGCCTTTATATTTATCTATTGTTTTGGTGGCTTTGTGGGTGTTTCCACATTAATAATGTTAGCTTGAATGAGATCTTGTTTATTATGATTTAGGCTAATGCATATTTGTGTCATGTGTCCTAGTACCATGTGATAAAAATAGAATGTATTTGAATCATAAATATTTAGAATAGGCCATTTCATATCAACCTATTAAATGTGATGGATATATTTGGAATTACATTCTAATAGTTATTTTAAAACTCATGCTAGTGACTCTACAAGATTAATGAAAACTCTATGTTGAGGAGTAGATAAAACCAATCTAGGAGAAGGCTAAGAAGCTAAGTTAACTTTGGTATTTTTGTCACTTTTTTTTGTGGCCCTGACCTTGTACATATCTTTGTTTGAACTCTTAATAGCTGATTTTTATCCATTTTTGTACTTGAGTTTGCCCATTACTAAGAGCTTAACCTCTCTTTCCTTTACTATGTGGAATATATTTGTAAATGTGGGAAATGTATTAAATAAGATAGCTTCATATAGTGATGATAATAGACTTTGTTTAAATATATCCTAAATCTCTATGTCTGCTATGGGGATAGCCAATTGGGATAATATGGTCTTGTATAATAAGACATAATCAGTGATAGGCTCATTTGAATTTTTATTTAACTATGCCACTTGTGCATATGATATATTATCACTAATATTGATAGGAAAATGTGCTATGAACATATAATCTAAAGGATTGAATGTTGTGATATATGGATTTTGAAAATCATAGTTCCACTATAGGGTATAATCCTTGAGATTACATTGAAATAGCTTCATAAGAATCCAATCATTTGACACAGTCCAAGCATGTTGCATGAAAGGCTCTAAGGTGATGTTATGGGTCACCCTTGACATCACATAATGTGAGCTTGGGTACCACGAATCCAAATGGAAAAGTATTTATTATTATGTAATGTGTTAAAGGTGTATGCGAGAGAATGTTAGAATCCAAGGCATGTGATGCCTTAACTACTCCCTGCTCAAGATGTAACACCTTATACTAAAAATTAATAACCTCTTACATAAGGTATTATATATATATATATATATATATATATATATATATATATATATATATATATATAGTAGAAGAATAATACATAAGTTGTGTAGTTATCACTAATGGTTTAATAGAAATGTTGGGTCTGAGTTGGTTAAGTTAGGCCCACTAGAGGTATAACAACATTATTAACTAGAGGGGGTGAATATTAACCATTTTTTGTCTTTTAAAGTTCCTATTTAAATTTTTTATGAAAACATATTGTATATATTTATGTTTGGACACAAATTTTTGTAATAATCACTTAAGGATTTCATAAAATCTATTGTTAAATTCTACCGTTATAGGTTGAAAGGTAAGAAAACAAGTTTTGTATATTTTAACCTTATAAGAATATTAATCTATGGAAGGTTGCAAAAAATGAAATATTGTAGTTAATATGATATTTTTACAATAAAATGTCTAAGTATATATTAAAACAGGATACAAATCCTAAGTGTGTTTAGAGTTAGGGTTTCTTTAAAACAATTTAAATAAAAAATAAAATAAATGGAAACCCTAATGTGAAATTGATTTTGATTAGCTAGGTTATGTACAAAGATAAAAAAAATTATAAGTATTCAACCATAAATTTATTACACAAAAATAGGAATTAATGTAAGCTATGGTTTGAAGCAATATTTGAAGTAAGATGGGTTCACCAAATGATTTAAAATTTTAGGGTTTTACTATGATAATACTATGTTTATATTAAAGGGATGAGATGTATAAATTAATAAAATAAATATAAAATAATTAAGTATTTATTTTTTACATTTTTAAACCTTTTTTGAATTTATAAAAATAGTAATAAATAGGCATAAATATAAACTTATCAAAAAACTAACTATCATAAATAATCTAGGTGTTAAAAGTTGAGATATGGGAAATTTTGAGTGTCATTAATATGATTATAGTGTTCATATACTCACTAGATAGTAGTGGCTAGTATAGATAGTATAACTATGTTTGTGTAGTGTCTTCTAGGTGGTGGTGGTGTCCCCTTTGTGGTACTATTCTTATTTTGGTGAGCACATGTACATTTTTTTTAGGTCCCATTCCTACATGCACAAAACTTGGAGCTCTATTTTATGCATAGAAAACATGATTTAATGTGTAAACACTAATCCTCCTTTCAAGTATGTAATGATAAATATTTATGTTTATGTTGGTATTATGGATTGGACATCCTCAACACCTTACTATAAATATAATTACTCGCATACCAATACTCAAAATAGGGATCAAACATGATATAGTTATACCTACTAGTTCTTGATGCAAGTGAAAGTGAATGCTAGAATGAAATTGGAATTATATGCCTAGCTTGTGCTTGAAATTTGAAATCCTTGAAAACTAGGCTTAGAGATACTATATATGGTATAATATTGAAGTAAGACAAAATAGGCATCATATACCTTGATTTCTCTCAACTTTATCTTTGGTTTGAATAGATTTTCATCTATTTCCCATCTAATTAATAGAGGTGAATTGGACTTGTATTTATAGAGATATATTGCTTGTTTGGATAATAAAATATGTTTAGGCTAACCTTTTGAGGGGCATACATTTGAAAATTATCTATTGGAAAGAGATAGGGCTAAGGACATTAGTGCCCAGTTGGGGAAACTAGTGCAATATGGTTGTAATGTCCCAAATATGGAACTAACATCCTATTGGAATAATACTAAGCAAGTTGTATTAGTATTTGAGATGATAGTTCTAGGACTATATTTTGATAGTATGAAGGTGATTTTGGTCTTCTCAGTGACTATAAAAGTATGTCTAAGGCTCTAGAATGGGTATAAGGCTAAGCTAGGAATAGGGTAACTCAAGTGACACTCTTAACATCTAATTACCACTTTTAGGTGATTAAAATTTATAATATATTTATTCCTTTATTAATTTCAAGGGAAAATTATTTCTTGTCGATTATAACAAATAAATATTGTATTTATTATTTTTTGATTAGATTAAGATTTATTGTGAAACTCTAGAATTGTATTATTTTTATTATAGTACTTGTGAACAAAGGATGTTTATATGGAATTGGTAAATTATTAAATATTATTAATATTGTTAGAAAATAGTTTACCAAGAGAGGAAGCAAAGTAACCACTTACAATATGCTACCCAAAGTAGGAAAATATTCTAAAAAGAGATTTTAAAAAAATAAACTTAGGTAGATATATAAAACAATCCTCTCCTGGTAGATGTCTCCTTTTTAGAATATTAAATAATGGGTATATTTTTCTAAGGTGAAAATAAATATTAAACAATGAAATAAACAAGTTTTTTGTAAAGTCTACCTTTAAAAAAGATAATTAAAATATGAAATTTCAAAGATTTAAGAAGAGATTGAGGATAAGGGATATGATATAGATATGCAAAACAAATAAAGACAACTCTTAAGTGATTATCATATAATTATATCAAGGGAAGAATCTCTTTGGAGATAAAAATACAAAAACATTATGCTCATGGAATGAGATAGCAAAACCTATTCTTTTCACTTATACACCTTGAAAAATATGAAGCATAATTAGATTAAAGAAATAAATTATAGTTAAGGATAAATTACTTTTGATTCTAGTTTTATTAATCAAGAGAGAGTCAATTTATTCATAAATATGTACAAAAATGATTTTAATAAGAATATCATATTTGAGTATGAATTTCTACACGTGATCCAAAAATTGGTAAATTAGGAGGATAATGAAGTGCTTAAAATAATAACTACTAATGAAGATCTTAGATATGTTATCTTGAAGATGAACCTAGATAAATCCCATGGCCTAGATGGATTCCCCATAGCATGTTTCCAAATAACTTAGGACATTATAGGAGATGATGTGGTTGCAGTCATTAATGAATTATTTTATACTACTCAGTTGTTAAACTAAATTAACCATAAATTTTTAGCTCTAATTCCTAAGAAGGAAAGGGAAATTAATTTATTGGATTTCCATTCAATAAGTTTATGTAATTCTATTTAAAAAAATAATCACTAAACTTATTGTTGTCACTTGAACTTACACCCATTAAGGATATGTTTCAATTCTCCTTGTTCAAGTGGCATAATGGAAAAACCTCGGGGCTATGGGTGACCCAATTTTGAGGTGATTCTCTAGATTAGGGCTAGTTCCCTTGATGCACCACTTAGAATTGAACCTAATATTAACTTTAGAGGGTGAAAAAGGATAAGGATAACTAAAAGAAATATAATATAAGGGAGGTGATACACCAAATATATGGTATACTCACACCACTTACAATGCACTTGGAACCAAAAATAAGACTACACATACACTTCATCCAATTGAACACTCCTCTTCTACATCAATGTTTCAAATATAAGGTCTTGAACAAAGCCTATTTTAGGAGGACTTAGACAAAAGGCCTTCTATAAACACTAATGAATAAGCTACTTGCTACACTTGTAATCCACATTAGACACTTCTTGCTGACCTACAAAATAGATCTTTCAAACTACACAAGGTACTAAGAAGGATAACATGTCAAGGTAAGCAAAATACACTTGCACAAGACAAAAAACCTTAACATGCACTTGATGAAATAATGAATGAGGTAAAAATAACATTATTTATTTGTTCAAGACACAAATTGAGTAGGGCTTCACCATACTCAGGTGGATAGATCTCTAAAATAGCCAAAAAGGCTAGAATATATAGCAATTTTTGAGAAGAAAGAGAGAAGGGGGAGCTCAAGAGTCACTGAGACACTTGTCAAGTAAGTAAAAGGAGTTATAATAGTCATATAATTAGGCATGATGTAGGTAATATAAGGAAAATATGGACAAATGTCTCCCAAATCATCAAACTTCTCCATATGTGGTGTAGATGTTCTTTTGTTTGCACGTGAAATTGCCCTCATGATTTGCTATCACAAAACTACCTCATCACTAAATAAGGTCAAGTTTAGTGATTGATTTGATGGGGAAGGGTTAATAAAAATCCCCTACATTCATTAGAATGGTGCCTAATCATCCACATTATTTTGTCCATGAGAAATCATCTCCAACAATTACAAATGACTCATTCTCAAGTACCTCTCACACTTGGAATTCAAAATCCTTCAAATTCTACAATATGATCCATGAAAAAGGAGGAATGACACCTATAATGAGTTTCGAAGTCATTAAATTTGTTAATCAAGCCTTAAAAGCCTTACATATTGGAGTTTCACCATTTTCACTACTTGTTCACTATGACTGGTTGAGATGAAGGAGATGGTAAACACATTTAAGAGATTTATAGCTCAATATATGGACATAGGGACTTAGAAAAAGTCCTGATATTTATCCTAAAGGTGTTTCTATCCTTTGAAGCTTCTCCATACCTACAAAACACACAAATCTATCAATAAAATCCCTATTATACACCATCCATATAGTTAGTGTACACCTCAATCACATGTAACAGGGACCTAGAGAGTCTTGTACAACTCCAAATCATCTCCCTAGCCTTTACTCCCCATCTAGATACTCTATTTTTTTCATCTTCCTATTGTCTCTAAATCTTGCACCCTAGAAGAGAGTGTTTAATCCTCTTCCAAATTTGGGCAACATTGGAACATTTCTAGGCATGTGGGTATGCTTATAAAGGAAATAAACATCTAGATTTAAAGGGTTAGCTCCCTGAATGTATCTATATAAAACAACCTCTATCTAAACCTATTTGATCTAGGGTAAAAGAGTTAAAATTACCCAAAAATGAAACCTACTCTAAGATTGTTGATGCACCAAGATTATCTTCCACATGAATATCATATTCTAATGCACAACACAAGAAAATGCACAAACATTTTCAAGCTCTAAGGGGTTATAACACAAATATTTTGGTATATAGGTGAGATTTATAAAATGACACAAGGTAAGTGAACTAAAAGACATATTACACATTGTAAGAATGGTTATACACTTACAACAATTTAACACACTTGAACACACTCTATATAACCTATTAAACTAAGAAATTTTTCTTAATCATAAAGGATAAAGGACAAAAGGATGGAAAACCATCACTTACTATCACTATACATCTCTTACACACTTAGACAATTGTCTATAAACTTGAAAGAAAATAGACTTGTACTAATGCTTAATGGTAGAATATAACATCAATCTAATAGGGCTTCACCATACACTATGTGGTCATTTTTCACACTAGCCTAAGGGTTGTATTTATAGTAGAAAGGAAGTGAGAGGAGCAAGCCTTTATAACTAGAAAGAGTAGTCAATATTTTAGGAGTCACCACCTTCAACTGCAACCATCTTTGTAAATGATACTCATTTGGGCCATTCGATTGATCCATGTCATCTCAAGTGGTTACAAAGCTAACTTGATCTCTCAAAGATGCTTCCCCAATAGTTGCACTAGTAAAAATAAGACATTTTCTAGCTAAGTAATGGCATAAATGTGGTTATGCAAATTATTCTAGTTGCTATTGATTTGTCTTGATGTTAACAGCTTCTCACTGGCTTGCTGAGGTGTGTAACGATGTAAGGAAGAGTCAATTTCATCATGTTGGCCTTTGAGAGGCATCACTTGGAGTCTACTTGTGTGCCTTTGTGGAATTGGTCAAAATGTTGGCTCCATGTGTGTGTGCTCATAAACATCCTTTAAAAACTTTTTCAATCTCAACCAAGTTAAATTTTCAAACCCTGTAAAGATCCTTAACCTTTCTTCCTTTGATTATCCATAAAAAATGACTCAGATCATGATATACTCAATGGTGATATGAGACCCTTTGATCTACTTTAGTGGATGAATAATGTGAGACATTATATATTTGAGTGTTTGAACAAGGACCATCAATCTGCCTAGGACCCATTATTTAAACACCAATGGCTAGCTAATCACCTTGAATTTGATGTCTATATAACCATGATTTTACTGGCAGCATTCTTTTAGGGAATTTTTTGGATAATTTTCTTGTGGAGTCTTTTAATTTTTCCTTTTTAAAATCTTGAATATGCCCTTTGATAGTTTCTAAGATACCCTTCAACAATCTTGAATTGGAAAATTTCTTGAGAAAAGACCCTTTGGACTTTTTGAAAGTGTCCCTTTAAACTTTTGAAAGTGTCTTTCAGGGAATTTTAACTGTACCTTTCAAAACTCTTATTTAGAGAAAAAGACCCTTAAATTTTTTTGAAAGTGTCCCTTCTATATGTTTTCAAAGGGCCTTTCAAACCTTTTAAAGGGAACTTGCATGAGAAACAATTCCTTTGAAAAACCTTTAAGAGCCAATTATTTCAGAAAGATTATTTTGGACAAAATGTTCAAAACAATTCCTTTGAAAAAATACAAAGGACCAATTCCTAAGAAAAGACCCTTCAAAAATATTAAAAATGTCCCTTCAAAAGAGAAAGAAGTGTCCTTTTTCTTGAAAAATTATCCTATATACTTTTTGAAAGTGTCCCTTCAGAAGAGAAAAGTCCCTTCAAAAGAGAAAAGACCCTTTGTCAAAATTGAAAATGTCACTTCAAAAATAATTCAAAGGACACTTCCATGAGAAAAAGACCCTTCAAAATATTGTTTCGATCAAAATGTCTGAAATAATTCCTTTGAAAAAAATGAAAGATCCAATTCCTTTAGAAAAATTGAAATGACCAATTCCTTCAAAAAAGTTGAAAGGATCAATTCCTTTAGAAAAGTTGAAAGGACCAATTCCTTCAAAAAAATTAAAAGGACCAATTCCATAAAAAAATTTAAAAGGGCCAATTCTTGAGAAAATACCCTTCAAAAATATTAAAATGGACCAATTTATTTAGACTTTTTATTTTAGATAAGAAGTCCAAAATAATTCCTTTGAGACTTGAGCAAAAAACCTGAAGCAAAACCTTGCCAAAAGAAATAACACTTGAGAAAAAAACAACAAATAATAGTTACAAAATACCAGAAAAAGGATTCCAAAAGAAAAAACACTTTGTCTTTTTTCTATGGGGATAAAGTAATTAAGAATGTTGTAATTAGCCAAAATGAAAGATGCAAAATTGGGTGTGAAAATTGACTAATATTCTTGGTAATTCCTAGGGAAGGCATGCCTACTATACCTAAGACCAGTTGCCTAAATCCTTTAATTAGGCATCAATACATACATATAATCATTCAAAAATGACTTGAATATGCCCTTGGCTCAAAAAACACAAGTTGGTTGATTCACACACACAAAGGCAGAGATGCACACCAAACAAAAGGAAGGAAACACACTTGTGCTACAAAGCACTTAGGGAACACAAAAACAAAAAAAAGAAAACACACACCTAAACTACTATTTATAAAATAGACTCACAAGGGCTAATATTAGGAATTTAGAGGTATCCCACTCATACGGATAGGTAATTCTTATCCATTTATCTTGGTTAGCTAGAAAGTGTTGCTCTACTTTCACTTGCTAATTTTGTAAGGGCCACTCTATAAAGTGTCAAACTTTGTATGTCTACCCATTTTTTCTCTATCCTCATCCCATTTCAATAACAAGTCACCATCCTTGAACACTCTTACACTTTCTCTCTTTTCAAATGACTTATTCATGAGTACTTGGTGGTGTTACATGGCCTTGTGTGCATTATCTCTTACTTCTTATAGTTGCATTAGTTCTATAATAGGGAATTCTTGAGATATGGATAACCTAGAATCTCTCCCATAAACAAACACAAAGGGAGAATTACCACTTGATATCTTAGGAGTAATCTTATTAGCCTATAAGGTTATCTTTAATTTGTTGTGCTATTCTCTTTTATTGTTGTCCAACGTCCTTTTGATGATCTTGATGAGATTCTTGTTAGTATATTTAAATAATCCATTACCTTGAGGGTAATAGCTAGATGAGATACTCAAGTAAAATATATTCCTATTTTCCTAATAAAAAGTCTTAGCACTTATGAAAGAAAGTGCATTATCAAAAATGATAACATGGGGAACTCCGAACCTTGTTATAATGCTCTCATAAAACTCCAAGATAACATTATCACTTGATTCCTTCCATGTAATAGCCTCTACCCACCTTGCGAAGTAGTCAATATCAATTCATGTCTAGCACTTGATGGAGGGTTGATCACACTAATGAAATCAAGGCCCCATTACATGAAAGGCTGGTCTACTTGGATAAGATTCAATGGAATGACTGTAAGTTTCTATTTATCTAAAAATAAGGCACATTGAGGACACATATTAACCCAATGTTAATAGTCCTAAAAAATACTAAGATAATAGTAACCAATCCTCATTATATTTGTAGTTATCATCCTAGGAGATAAATGACTTCCATTTACACCATTGTGAAACTTTTCTAGTAGCATATCAAACTGATCATTGTTAACACACCTCAACATCACACCATTCATGTCTTTCCTAAAGATAACACTGTATACAAGATAGTAGGGAATGGTCTAAAATCTAATATACCTCCTTTGAGACTTGTTCAATCGATTGGGAAACTCACCATTTTGAAGAAAACTAATGATGTTTTGTGTCAAACTTTGAACTTGTACGTGATCAGTTGGTTGGGGTTGAACTTGGTTGATCAAGACATCCTCCTTTGGCTCTTATAAATATGAATATAAATGATCACATAACCCTTTTACTCTTAACATGTTTTTAACCTTAATATCCACATCATACTCCATCACCTTTGTACTCCACCCAGCTCTCTTTTAATTAAGGTCTTTGATTAGGAGAAACTCATTGGTTATAGGATGAGAAACCATGAAATGTATCTTATTGTTTGAAACCATGTGCCTAAATTTTTGCAATCCTCTTATCACTGTTAGAGGTTGCTTCTCAAAAAATGTATACTTGACCTCATAATATTCTAATCCTTTACTTGAGAATGCAATTGGTTACTCTATCTCTTCATCATTATTTTTCATAATCATAGGTGAGATTGTATCAAGGTTAGAAAATGTAAATAATATGAATCTATGGCAAAGTTTGGGTTTAAGACAGTAGGATATTTTACAATTGCTTACTTGATTACCTCATAACTACTCTTACCTTCATTTATCTAAACAAAATCTTGGTTATTCTTGAGAATTTTTATGATAGGATTTACCATAGTTTCAAAGCCTAAAATAAACCTCCTTATAAAGTTTATTATCCCCAAGAAGATTTGAATTCTTTTCTTGTGTTACAGCAAAGACAAGCCTAGAATAGCCTCAATCCTCTTTGGATCAATATACAAGCCTTCTTTTAAAATAATATGACCCAATAAATTACCTTTATGGATAGTAAAGATGCACTTTTTTGGATTAATGAATATTCCAAACTCCCTACATTTCTCAAACACCTGCCTTAGATATTCCATGTGATCAGTAACATCCTTTAAAAAAATAGGTATATCATCAAGGCAAAAACTTATTGATCAAACATTTAAAAACCATGTTCATTACCCTTTAAAATGTAACTCCAGAATTATATAAACCAAAATAAATCTTCTTATAGGTAAAGGTACCCCATTTTGTAGTGAAGGTTGTCTTGAATTGATCTTCTTCATTCACTAGTCTTTGATTGTAACCTGAATAACCATCATGAAGTGAAAAGTGTTGAGAACCTCAAACAACTTAGAGAATTTGTTCCATGGAAGGTAGTAGATAGTGATCTATGAGATACACTCTATTAAGGTCTCAAAAATCAACATAAAGTCTGATCTCTCCATTATTCATTGAGACAGGTACAAGATTAGCCACCCAAGTTGAGTGTTTGATAGGAAAGATAATCCTAGATTCAATCAATTTGGTGCTCTTTCTTCATGAGTTCCTCTATCTTGGGATTGATAGGACTTTCTTTATTCCTATCTAGTTTAGCTCCAGGTTTTAACTCAATGGTGTGATGAGATAAAATTGGATCAAACCCTTTAAAATATTTATATTCCTAGTCAAATTTGTCATGGAATTATTTGTATAATTCAATAAAGGTCTACCTCTTAGACAGGTAGTATATCTTACAAATTTTTAGAAGCTTATCCTTGTAAATCATGGCTCTCTCATAGTTCTCTTATCTTTTGGGCATACTCACTCTTTATTTCTTATTTTGGTCATATTATTTGAAAACACTCTCCAAATTAATTAGCCCCTTAGGTATCTTATCTGTCTTCAACTAAATAACTTGTTCTTCATATTGATCATGTAGTCTCTTTTGGTTCCTTGAGGGTGATCTTGCCTCATTTTATAAGAAGTGTGCAATGTGTTCATTACTTTCAAACACCTACCATGACACTTCATTCTATGGAAAATAATGCCTCATAATTACCTTGATATGAGATTGATATTTCTCCTTTCCTACATCAACAATAGTAGCAAATTGTGCTCCTATGGCAGCCAATCTATTAGCGTGTTTAATTGAATCCCTTGATATGGGTTATATGTTGAAGGCATAAAAGTATTCAAGTAGGTCCCATACCCTATGCTTGTAGGATTTAAGAAAGGGATTATTGGATATATATTTATTTCTCACTTGGTGTATGACCAATTCACTCTCCCCATAAACCCTCAAATTCTTTATCCCTCTCTTCTTTGCCTATTTGAGGCCATGAACTAGACCTTCATATTCTACCACATTACATGTACAACTAAAGTGGAATCTATAAGAGGATTAGAAATAATTATTTGATGGAGAAACTAACATAACACTAGTTCCTACACCTAATTTTTTTATTTATCCATCAAAAAACATTTCCCATATTCCTTTAAGCTCATGGTCTTCATTAATGCGTGAAGGAATTGAAACATCTTTTCCACACATATAATAAAATCCAAAATTAGTCTCTTCTATGAATGTATACGGATTAATTACATTCATTTCAATGATATAATTATCAAGGAAAATATCACAAATACCCTCAAGAGGGGAGGATGCGTCACCATCCATGACACCTTCTTCTTCTTTACTAATTAGACAATTCAAATTTGAACTTGTCTCCATATATGACTCAATATGAAACATTGATAAGGGTTGAGTCCTTATAGTCACCTTGGTTCCATATATTGTTTTAAAATATATAAAATACCAATCAATATAAAGGTATCCTCCTGTCTTAGACATGAAATCTCACAATAAGTGGATAGCAAAATGAGCTAGAAGGTCTACCATCAAAACATCTTGTAAAATGGGGAAACTTGGGAAATCATGTAGGAAGACTTTCATATCTAACTAATCCTAATGTCTTGGTTGGAGTTCCATCAATCTAAAACACACCTTTAATATGTGTTTCATACTTCAATCCCAACAAATTAGCCACCACCTTAGGCATGATAGTGGTACTAGCTCCACTATCTAAAATACAATTATGAACCAACTTAACTCCCCAAATGAGTGTGAGGTAGAAGGGTGGAATATGTTTAGATTTGGTGGAGGGATCTAAGAAATGATTTGGATTATTGGTAAGGGCTACACTATTATTTTTAGAAGTATGGGGGGCTACATGAATGCTCATGAGCTATTCTTATAAGAGCTCATTTTGACCAGGCATATGCAAGACTTCTCAAAAAGATATTATTGTCTTGGTACTCTTAAGAGAATAAAAAATGTTTAAATGGGAGGTATTCACCTTTTATTTCATTCTTGAAGGTAGTGATGGGGTCTAAACCTATTGAATTATAGGCTTGACAACCCTACTTGCATTTTGAGTTTGTTGAGGAGCATGACTGGTAGTAGCTATTACACTAGGACTCACACTTTATGGACTTCAAGAGGAATCACTTGGAGTGAAAAGTACTCTTGAAACATCTCCCAGTGCTCTCTTCTTGGCTCTTGTGTTGTCATTAATTGATGTGATTTGATTAAAAACATAATCATCCTTCACTTGAAAGTTCATCATACCTACACTCTAGTTGATACCCTCTCCATGAATATCACTTTGGATGGGATTCACTTATTTTGATGACATGTAAGGAGTAGTTTCTTCTTGTGCCACCAAAGCTTGGTTTCCTCTCTACCAGCATTCATAAACTGACCTTGAGGTTGTCCCCATTGGTCCAAATGATCCTCTTCTTGGACTAGGTTAGCATGCACTAGAATAATAGCCTTTGTGGAAGGAGTGGAATTAGGATTATAGGCATTGGAATGTCTGCTTAAACCTTGTTGACCTTGTCCTCTTCCTTATTAGTTGTATTGGTTTGGATATCTATAGCATTGTTGAGGATAATATTAAGTGTTAGGTGAAGCACTTGACTAAAATTTAGCTTGCTTGAGTTGAGCTCATAATAATTAGATCTCCTCTTCTTTATCCATATCATTATCTATCTTCTTTGGAAAGTCTCTTGACTTGAAATTCACATTAAGAACTTGTGCTACACTTGGATATTTAATTGAACTATGAGATAGCAGAGGAATGGAAACTCTTAGAGGTAGATTTTTGGCTTATATCAAGCCATTATCAGCTTTAATATCTATCTCATATGTGTCTAGTAGAGTGAATCCTCCCATTGACTATAACATCACTACCACATTAGTACCAATAGACTTGAGATAAGTGGGGAACACAAAGCTTATAGGAGGTCTCATGGTAGGTAGAAACCTATGCCATGTCCTTTGAAATATTTCATTAAAATATTTCATGGATTTGTTAAGACCTCTCATTATCACATTCAGTTGATGGATCAATGAATTATGGTCACTCTTATTCTTAAATCTAGTTACCAACAATTCCCAAAATCCATCTCAACTTGTAATGCAACCACCTTCCAAAGTCATATACTATTTGAGTGCCTTACCTCTTAGAGACATTGCAAACAATCTAATGGATATGTTATCTTGGGTGATATTATGGAAGTTAAAAAAAATTAAGATGTCCCTAATATAATTAGATGGGGTAATAAGACCCTCTCCATTAAAACTAGGGAGACTCTTGGTAGCATTGGGAGGAATAGGGTCATATGTAGGAAGGTCAATTAGATTTTGGGTGTTGAATGCTAGAAAAGGTTCATAACTATCCATTTTTCCTCTTTCCTCTTGATCTCCTATCTATTTAACTTCCTCAACTTCTTCTCCAGAACCTTATTATCAAAGATCTCTAAGTGATAGGAATGGTTTAGGGTGTTGTTCTTCAAGAAGGGCTTTAGCTAAAGGAGATTCATCAAAAAACCTAAATGACCTAATGAGGACCATGAATTATAACATGGGAAACTTGATATAAAACTATATATTCTCACCTTGTAGAGTTTCTAGATGCTATATTAATAATATTTATATAGTCAGAGACTTGTCAAGACTAGCATTTACCTTGACATGTAAATAGTTAGGACCAACTATCCTATCAAGCATGGTAGAACTATTATTTCCAAATATTTCACCCTAGAATAGAGTGTTCGATCCTATTGTATATTTGGATAATGTTGGAACATTTCTAGGCATATGGGTATGCTTATAGAGGAAATGAACCTCTATATTTAAAGGGCTAGCTCCTTGAATGTATCTCTACAAAAAAAACTCTATCTAAACTAGTTTTATCTAAGGGAAAAGATTTAGAAACTGAATATAAATGAAACCTACTATAATATTGGTGATGCACTAAGATTATCTTCCACATGAATATCATATTCTAATGCACAATACAGTAAAATTTATAGACCATTTTCAATATCTAAGGAGTTCTAACATAAATATTTAAGTGTAGAGTGAAGATGTATAAAATGACACAAGGAAAATGAATTGAAAGGAAAATTTCACATTCCAAGAATGATTATACACATATAACAATTGAACATACTTGAACACACTTTATATGACCTGTTAGAATAAAAAAATTTGCTCTGGCATGAAGGATAAAGGATAAGAGGATGTAAAATCATCACTTTATATCATTATACATCTCTTACATACTAATAAAATTATCCAAAAAATTGAAATAAAACAAACTTTTACTAATGTTTAAAAGTAGAATATAACATCAATCCAGTAGGGCTTCACTATACACTATGTGGTCATATTTTACACTAGCCCAAGGGATATATTTCTAGAAAAAAATAAATGATAAGAGGCCTTTGGAATTAGAAAGAGGAATCAATCATTTAGGAGTGTCCATCTTCAACTACAACCATCTTTGATAAAGATGCTCATTTGGGCCATTCGATTGGTCCATGTCACCTTAAGTGGTTACACAACTAGCTTGCTCTCTCAAATATGCTTCCATAATGGTTTTACTAGTAGAAAAAAGATATTTATGAGATGAGTAATGGAATAAATGTGGTTATGTAAATAAGTCCACTTATTGTTGATTTGTTTTGATGCTAACATATTATCACTGGCTTGCTAAGGTGTGCAATAACATAGGAAAGAGTCACTTTCATTCTATTAGACTTGGAAAGGCATCACTTAGAGTCTATGTGTATGCATATATGGAATTTTTTAGAATTCTATCTCCATGTGTGTTGGCCTAAAAACATCCTTTGAATACTTTTTCCTACTCAACCAAGTTAAATGTTCAAACCCTACAAAGATCTTTAGCCTTTCTTCTTTTGATTGGCCATAAAAAATGACTTGGATAATGATCTGCTCAATGGTGATATTAGCCCCTATAATATACTTTGGTGGATGAATAATGTAAGCCCTTGGATCTTTGACTATTTTAATGAGAACCATTGATCTATCTAGGATCCACTATTTAAACACTAATGACTAGCTCATCACCCTAAAGTTGACATCCATATAACCATCATTCTACTAGGAGCATTCCTTCAAGGCATTTCCCATAATTTTATCACAAAATATTTTATTTTAACACTTTTGAATTATTGAACATGCCCTTTGGCAATCCTAAACATACCCTTCAACAATCTTGAACTAGACACTTTCCCAAGAAAAGACCCTTCAAACTTTATGAAAGTGTCCCTTCAAAATTTTAAAAGTGTGTTTTGGAAAATCTAAACTATACCTTTTAGAAAGATTATTTAGAAAATAATACCCTTAGGAATTTTTGAATGTGTCCATTCAGTATTTTTGCAAAGGAAACTTTGAGCCTTTTTAAGGGCACTTGAATGAGAAACAATTCCTTTGAAAACCCCTTAAGATCTAATTCTTTCAAAAAGATTATTTTAGACAAAATGTCTGAAACAATTCCTTAAAAAAACTTCAAAGGACAAATTCCCAATAAAATACCATTTGGAAATATTGAAAATGTCCCTTTTTAAGATAAATAAGCATCACTTTTCTTGAGAAATGATCCTTCATACTTTTTGAAAGTGTCGCTTCGAAAGAGAAAAGAACATTCGACAAAATTGAAAATGTCCCTTCAAAAATATTTCAAAGGACACTTCCATATGAAAAAGACCCTTCAAAAAGATTGTTTTAGACAAAATGTCTGAAATAATTCCTTTGTAAAAACTGAAAGAGCCAATTCCTTTGAAAAAGTTGAAAGGACCAATTCTTTCACAAAGGTTGAAAGGACCAATTCCTTTGGAAAAGTTGTAAGGAACAATTCTTTCAAAAAAGTTGAAGGGAATAATTACTAAGAAGAGGCCCTTAAGAAATATTGAAATGGACCAATTCTTTTGAAATTTTTTTTGAACAAAAATTCTAAAACAATTCCTTTGAGACTTGAAGAAAAAACCCAAAGCAAAACCTTGCAGAAAGAAATAACACTTTAAAAAGATTAAACAAAGGATTCTAAAGGAAATAACACTTGGTATTTTTTCTATGGGGATAAAACAATTAATAATTCTACACTTATCCAAAATGAAAGATGCAAAACTATGTGTGAAAAATAGTTAACACTTCCCAATTGGGTCCTTTGAGATGGTTTGTGAGGGTTTCTAGCTATTTTAGGTGTTAACATTTTTTCATAGAGAATACACATTGAAATACTAAACTAATTAAATTTATTTCTTCTTGAAGACTCTCTCTAATTCCTCTAAACACCTTGAGTCTCAATTCAAATCCCCATGGATGTTTTGAGCATTCCAAGATGGCCACTCGTGTCCTTTTAGTAATCTACATAGGCATGTGTGTAATTTAAGCCAAGAAGTGGCTTATTGGTGAGCCTATATAAAAATTAAAGGTTATAACATATTTTGGATTATCCCATAAACATGTTTCCATATGTTATAATGTCTAACTTATGCGAAAATGTAAAAGACCCCCCACTTTGGCATTAGGCCTAATGTTATCTAGTAGGACTGCCTTATATTCTTGAGCTCAACATAGATTTTGATGGAATAACCTAATTTTAGATAGTTAAAACATTTATATTTAATTCCCATAAATATTCCTCAATCAACTATCTATCTTTCCAAGAGTTGAATATGAAAATGAACCTCAACATAATTCTAGGTTCTTTGAAGGATTAAAGGGTCTGTCTATAACTCTTAGTGTCCAGACCAACTTGTTGATCCTAACCATTTATAAATTGTATTTTTATGATTAAATATGAATATTAAAAACTATCAAACTATATTTTATGGTTTCCTTGGCTTCTAGTTCACCTCCTTTATCATTTCCTCAAAACTGCCAGTTTATGCAAGGGAAAAATGTTCTGCCTCTACGATAGAATAGAGACATGTTTTACTATTTACTCATTAAGGTTAGTTATTTTATTGGATTATAAAGATAAAAATAATTATATATACCAATTTTTTTCACCTAACTCAAATTATAATACCTCTTCCTTCCTCAATTTCTCAAACAGACTTTGTCAATTAGCTTTGTTTACAGGGTTTTGTAAGACTGACTATATTTGCATATTTTTAATGATTTTCTATGCCCCATATTTATTATGGGAAGTATTTTCATGTTTTTAAAATAAAATATCATGTCCCGAATCTCCCTATAACATATTTACCTCTCAAATATCCTCCATCATCTTAGATTTCCAAGATTGGGTTCACAAAACCCTAATTATAGGCTGCTTGACAGACCCTTGTAGGTGGATATTTATCATCATTAAACCTAATTTGAAATTCAATTAACCCATTAAATATAATAAAGGTACATTTTATCTTAATTTTTTACACCTTTTTTTCGTTATCTTTAATTTCTCATACTCTAAACACTTCCTTCCAAACTGGGACTTACCCTGAAGATGACTATGTTTTCTTGTTTGGACCATTCTGTAGGATTGTTTTACTCATTTATAAGAGTCATATGGGATAATTAACACCACATGAAGTAATAATTATCTTTATACATCATTAAAAACTCCCATTTTTTTCTCCCATACACTTTTGACCATAACTTGGTACCTACTATCTTATGACTGAGATGACCTTGTATATTCCTACCTGTATGTGGAGGTGGCTCCATGAGATCTTTTTATGGTGTTTATGAATTATAAATAAATATATTTAGGTCCAAATATTTTCATTTGACCTATTTAACAACTTTAATACCCTTCAAGACATCAAAATATCACTATCTGTTAGTAGGTAGGCCCTTTGGGTAACCTATACAGAATAAGGGTATGATTGAGGAGTCAAACACAAATTATGCTTTCCTGTGATGATATCTATAGTTTATACACATTATTTTCTCATCATCCAAGTTATTTAATAATGGATACATGCCTTGGGTTTATGTAATTAGGTAAACATCTTGTTTTAATCCTAGTCTTGTAGATGTTATTGATTAAATTCAATGTGTTTAGAGGCCACTTTGAGACCCTAAATAACCATTCTCCCCTTATCATCTACCTATCTAAATTTTAAAGTTAATTGTATATGGTATAATATAATAAATTAATTCACAAAGGTTTATTAACTCTAAACTTCTCACCTTTAATTGGATTTCACAAAAGTGCCTGGTGCACTATTTTGCCATTTGGGGAAAATAGTCTTAAACATAGTCTTGACTTTGAGGACTCTCCACCTTATTTTGGTCATCTTATAACCTAAAATAAATAATATTATCCCTTAAAAACTATGAATTTTCTTAATATAATATCCATTACTTTCCAAGTAATTCAAAATATCCCTTTGACCCCTATTAAATCAACTATAGATGGATATTTGACACACAAAAAGTGAATCAAACATGAACAATGGGATAGTATATATGCATATAGACCTTATATGATTCCCACACAGATGTAATTACATATTTGGTAATTATATTAAATTTTGGATACCTTTTCACCTCTTCATATGTTACCATGACATTATTAGGGCCCTGTAGGTCACTGCTTTAACTTTGTTATGTAGGCAGAGGCATGGAAAAGGCAAGAATATGTGAGGGAAAGACTTTTAAACCACTCAAATTCATTTTTAAAAATATAATATATGGCCATTATAAAATAACATCTTATGATATAATCAAAACATTTTTTCTCACTCTTGAAGACACCTGAGACAACTGTAGGTGTGAAAGAACTAGTTTGCAAGTATAAACAAGCCTAAAAGAGGATTATTGAATTATTGAGACCTAAAAAACCAAGATAAAAATTTAAAAAATTTGGATATGCCATGATAAATAATTTAAAATAACCAAACTATCAAAACCAAACAAAAGATTCTAAAACTAGCTCAAAAAGGGACCCCTCATGGATGAATAAGCATAACAAGTTGCCTAGCTTCTCAGTGATGGTTCATGAAGGAGAATTCATGAAAGTAAAATTTTTTCCATGAAAATTAATCTAACTAAGATTCCCCTAAACCACCAATAACGCTCATCCCAACTCCACCTATATAGACTGTACTATGCATCTAAAGTTGACTCTCATTGGCTTGCAAAGGCGAGAAAGAAGAAATAGAATTAAAAACTAAATTTAATAACATTTTATTAAAAAAAAGCATGGTAAAAACCTCAAGGAGATGAATATACACTATTGCCATTTTTGAAGTTGAAGGTGAACTTCTAAAGTCTATATAAGTGCCATTAAGGGGCTAATTTTGAGGCATTTTCCCTATTTTCATGCATGAAACTACTTCCTAACTACCTATGACTGATTATTGACATTTTATAACTTCATCCACATTTAAATAAAACTTTGTGAAATTTTTTTCCCTTGATAAGTCTATACCAGTCATTTAATGAACCCAAAAACTGACCAAAAGGCATTTTTTCCATATCAGACATTATAAAGGACAAAATCATGACTTAGTAACACCTTAAAACATCTAAATGACCATATTATAAAAAAATTTAGATAATTTTAACCTTTGACCATGTTTGACTAGGGTTTACTTGAGTTGAATTTAGCTGACTAGACAAGTACAAGGAAGCTAGGCTTAGACCAAGGCTAAAATAAGGATAGGTGAGGTGTTTAGACACACATGTAGGAGTTGACCCAATTTGACTAAAACTCAAATTTGGTCAACACTTTTGGAAATTAATATGGGTAACATGCTTTATTATGTCAAATAATAGTATCCTTATCCCATCCATTAGGCAAAAGGAGTCAAATACACTATAAAATAGCAGGATCAAACCTTAACTTCACACACACACACACACACACACACACACACACACACACACACACACACACACACACACACACACACACACACACACACACACACACACACACACACAAACACACACATACATAAATACATACATACATATATATATATATATATATATATGTATATATATATATGTATATATATATATATGTGTGTGTGTATATATATATATATGTATATATATATGTATATATATATATATATGTATATATATATATGTATATATGTATATATATCTATATATGTATATATATATATATATGTATATATATATATATATATACATATATATATATATATATATATGTATATATATACATATATATATATATATATATACATATATATATATATATATATATATATATGTATATATATATATATATATATGTATGTGTGTGTGTGTGTGTGTTTATGTGTTTGTATATATATATATATACTCTCTCTCTCTCTCTCTCTCTCTCTCTCTCTCTCTCTCTCTCTCTCTCTCTTTGTGTTTGTGTTTTTCATTATGATTTGTGGATGTTATTTATGGATGTATTTTATTTATATTAGAGGTGTTTTATAATTTATTATGCTATGGGAAAGAGTATGATGTATGCTTTATTTTTTTCTAGATTTTTTTTGGAAAAAAATATAAATTAAATGGTAAAATGAATTTAAAACACACGACAATATATGAGATAGTAAAACAATATGAGTAGATGAAATCAATTAATGATAAATTGAGTAAAATGATGATGACGATGATGATGATGATGATAACAATGATGATGACGATGATGATGATGAAGACGATGAAAATGATGATGATGATGATGATGATGATGATGATGATGATGATGATGATGATGATGATGATGATGATGATGATGATGATGATGATGATGATGATGAATAGCTTGGTTAAAGGGATTGAATGGCATTAGCAGCTAGGGATTCAATAGTGACCTCAATGGTGATGACAATAGTGGCTACAATAGTAGCAATGGATGTAGAGGTGAGTGAGGAGATCAATGAGGATGATGGTTTAGGAAAGGGAGCCAATTATAAGAGTAGTAGAAAATTAGAAGGTAGGGTTGGGATAAATTATTAGTGTTGGGTGGATCAAGAGTTGGGAAATGATAATAAAAGCCACAAGGCATAAAAAATGTGCGAGCTGGTGTTAAACCCAATTTAGGTGAAAGAAAGTCTAAGGTTAGAGGAAGTAATGGAAGCAACAACAAATTCAATTAGAGTTCCAGCTTCTAAGGCTAAGCTTTTGTTTACTTTCAAAATATATCTATTCTATATCACACCTATGGATATTTTTACCAAGAGGCTATATTGTATAAATACCCTAATCTCTCCCCTCAACTATCTGAAAGATATGTTTTGCCTCTTAGGAGTAGTGTGGATTTGGATTCTAAACATTTTTATTCAAAGGGGAGGATTAATGTCTAAGGGTAGGACCAAAATGGTGTGGATACAATGATTTGTGGGGACAACCCTTATTTTTTCCTCTGATCCTCCTATCCTTAATATTTTAGATGATATAATTGAAATTATTATTATGGAAACATGATGCACATCCCTAATTGGATGATTTATGTGGAAGTGACTATCTTGGGAAGAGTTCTCTTTTTGGGTAAAATCAGTTTGGCCTTATATATCTAATGTTTCTCTTTCATATATCCCAAATGGCTTCTTCTTATTTATTTTTCATCTAAAGAAGAGAAGAATTAAGTTTGGAATAATGGTCCATAGTTTTCTGGAAATCAAGGTGTGTTCATGTTATAGCCCCCCTTTTTCTATCCTTAAAAAATAGGTTTAATAAATGTTGCATTATGGGTAAGACTATATAATATTCATTTGGCAATGTAGGATTCAAGACTATTATAACAACTAGTTAATATTTTTAGTGTGTTTGTTAAAATTGACCAATATGTGAATACATTCTATAAGTTTGTGAGGGTCTTATGTTGATGTATTTTTTCAAACCTCTCCAACATTTTGTAATTTTGAAATCCTCATATAGGTTTGGAATCAATTTATTAATTATGAAGGGTTATTGTTTAGATGTTTTAAGTGTATTCAAGTCAATCATAATTTTGAATCTTGTACAAAGAAGGTTTTAGAAGGTGTTGGTTCATATTATTTGAAGAAATGGGAAAGAAATATTAGTTTCATAAAAGGGATCTTGTTAAAAACCTTTTTGAATCAGTGGGTGACTCCACCATTGATTTGAAAGCCTCTATGGTAGGATCATTTTTGGAAAAGGGTTGAGCCCTTAATTTGAAGGGGGTAATAGTTCCCCAAGATTTATTGGAATCCATTTATATCAACTCCCTCAACTTAGCATAATAGTGGAACTAGAAAAAAAAATATTGAGATGATGGGTTTTGGTATTAAGAAAATTTTAGAGGGTATCAATGTGTTGGGTTCTCCCCACGTTCAAGGTTTCTTAATGCCAAAAATATATTTACAATCTAAAGGTATATAAGAAGATGAAATTGTAGAGGAGGAAGATGATTAAGAGGAGTTGGATTTTAAATATTGTTTATCGATCACTCAACATCCTTCCAAATGGGTGATGCCAAGTTTTTGTAAATTATGTAAAAAGGGATGGAAGATAGAAGTTGATTGATTGAAATTGATGATATGTACTCTATATATAGTGGCACCCAATCGATAATGGAAGCTTTAATTTCAAATAGAAGAAAAGAAACACTTGTATCTCATGGATGAATTATGTCTAATAATTATCAATGATGTCATGGATGTGTCCAAGTGAGTAGATGAAGTACCTTGATAGTCTAAGTGATAATGATAAAGTTTTCAATGTGTTTATCCTAGTATGCTTAAAGGAATATTTATTGATATTTAGTTTTGGCATGATTAGAGATGTTAAGGGATGAGTATGGTGTATTAAGGATGTGAAAGAGGTCCATAATATGTTTTATTTGATTTTAATGCTTATGTGTATAAGTGGAATTCATTTGGTTGTCCATAGTTTTCATCTAGAAAATGTTAGTGTAGTGTTTTTTCCCACTAGGTTTTGCCTACATGACTGTATGGCCTTTCTATGTATTTAAGCTTCTTTAGGTTAGTTATAAAGGGTCCATAGGCTAATTTTAATTATATAAATATGAAAATTGGAGGCTTCTTCATGTTTCCCTAATTTTCCCTATGTGTACCCCACTTTTCCTTTTTGGAAGGTTAATTGACTCATTCACATTTTACAATAGATAGGTTAATGCATATTTTTTCTCTCTTAAAATATTGGAGCTCTCTCTATAGGAATCTACATTTATTACATAAACACTATTCATATATCTTAGCACACTCTTTAAGGTATTAGAGATATCTTGATAGTGTCATGCATCAGACTCCTTGGTAAGATACTCCATACATTCACCTTGTTGGTTTTTCTTCTATCTTGGCCACCATTTTTGACCTTGGAAGCATTTTATTAATATACCTCAAAACTTATGTCAAAAGGCTTTTTATTAAAAATCCATTTATATATATTTTATATGTTTTTTGAGATCTAAAATGGGTTTTTCTTAGTTTTTTGAGAAACTTCATATATTTTCTTAAAAATCAATTTCCTTCAACTAGGATGGTGCCTGTATGGACCAAGTAATCACCCCTGTAAACCCTAATCTACATTCCATAAACCAAACTGGGTTCTTTGGGGTTAATTACTTAAGCTCATAGAACATTTTGGGTTTCTTCTAATTGATTACTTGAAGTAATTAGGTTTATCTGATGTGATTACTTGGCCATAGACCATTTTAGGTTTTTATAGGTCAATAAATTGAAGTAATCAGGTTTCTCTAGCATGACAACTTAATATTAGTTTAATTCAGGATTTTGGGGTAGTCTTACTTCTCCAACAACTTGATTTACACCGGGGTAGACCCATTTGGGTTTGCCAAGTTTGATTACTTATTACTTATTTAATTTATAAGTAAAGGAGATTGAAGAACCTAATTTGTACTGGGGTAGACCCATTTGGGTATTCCAAGGTCAATTACTTATTACTTATTTACTTTATAATTAAATTAGGTTGAAGAACTTGATTTACACTGAGGAAGACCAATCTAGGTTTTCTAAGAGTGATTACTCATTACTTTCTTTATAAGTAATCAGTATTTTAGGTTTAAGAACTTGATTTTCACTAACTAGACCAATTTGGGATTTTGAGGTAGTCTTACTAGTTAGAGAGTTTTAAGTAATGCAGTTACATGAACTTGAAGTAAAATAGTTGCATAAACTTGTGTGATGTTTAAGGGAACATTAAATTTGAGGTGAAAGGTAATGAATAAATAGAGATATGGAAAAAGTTTCCATTCTTGGAAAGGGTCCATGAATATGTGGGAGTAAGAACTAGTAAGTGTAATAACATTCAATCTATAGCTCCTTTTTGGGTGTCATTTTTTTAAAAAGTGCATATTTTCTTGGGATCTAAGCATTGGTGACATTGTTTTAGTAATTTTGTAACATTTATTTTTTATATGGTGTAATAGCTTTAAAATCTCTTCAAACCTTTGTACCTTTCCTCTTGGATGCATAATTGGTAGTGCTCGATGTCCCTCTCATACTTTTTCACATTGATTTCTCATAAAAACATTCTCGATTGTACTCAATGTCCAAGACTGAGTCTGTGTGTGTGTGTGCATTGTAACTTATGGTAGGTATTACTAATAATTCAAGGGGTAGTTATACTATGTGCCTTCTATTTTTTTCTTTCATTTCAATTCTACAATTTATCTCATTCTAATCTACACTAATGGATATAAACATTGAACCACTCACACCGTTTAACTATCTAGAATGGAAGTCTAAAATGCAACTCACTTTGAGAGGTAATGGAATCTATTAGATTACTATAGGTGAGGAAATTGAGCCATCTATAGACGAAAAAAATGTTAAGTGGTACAACAGATGTGATGAGGCCTATGGGTTTTTATGCCTGTCAATGTCTCCTAACCTCATGTTTCATGTTGAATCTACAAAAACTCCAAATGAAGTCTGGACAATCTTGGACAAGATTTTTAGAGTACAAGACATCATGAGGGGTCATGATCTAGAGAATGAGCTCATCACATTGAGCCCAGGTGACTATGACACCCTAAAATACTTCTTTATAAATTTTAAATCACTAAGATTATAGTTGAAACAATGTTGCATTGAGAAAATAGATGACCAGTTGATTCTATCTATGATAAGAAAACTAGCTCATGACTATTCAATTTTTTCTCTACATTTCATGCTACCAAACATGGACTTGGATCCACTTAGAAAAAACCATCATTTGATGATTTTGTTGCCAATATAACTCAAAAGCAAGATAATTTGGTTCAACTGGGTGCAATAAAGTCTTCAAAATCACATGCCTTGATTGTCAATCATGATAAGAAGCCTTCTAGGAGTGGAAAATAGGAGAAGAAACAATCTAAACTTGATTATGAGCACAAGAAGAAATATAAATTAGATGCCAAGCCTAAGGCATCATCAAATGAGTCCTCCTCAAGTGGGAAACCTAATAAAGAGAAAAATTCAATTTTTTTAAGAAACTTATGCATGATGAATCTCAGTGCATGAAAAAGAAGATTGACACCTTGACTAAGATGCTTGAGAAGAAAAACATTAGTGTTCCTAAATCCTCATCTCATAAAAAATTACCACAAGATTCCATAAAAACTAAAGATAGAAAAAAGGGTAAAACTAAGGGCATGGCACTTATTGTAGTAGCTTCTTAGCCTTTGACTTGGGTTATTGACTCAGGTTCTTGCTACCACATAGCCTCTTCAAAGGATCTATTTTCAAAAATATATCCATGTGATATGCCTTCAATTCTCATAGGTGATGATACTTTGATATAATTAAGTGGTAAAGGATCAATATAAGTAAGTGTTAGGACATTCAATGATGTTTTGTGTGTTCCTTCACTATCCACTAATCTTCTGTCAGTATATCAAATCACTCACATAGGTGCAGGGAAGTGAGTTGAGTTCACATCTAATTTAGTGGTCATCAAAGAGATGCATATTGATACTAAAATGGCTTATAGGAAGGCCAATAATCATTCTAGGATGTATACCTTCTCACAATTTACCCTAGATCAGCCATCAACTACACTGCTTACTCATGTAGATAGAATGATCAAACTATGGAATTAATGGTTTGGCCATTTAAACTATCATTACCTAGAGAAAATCAGTCTTCAATACATGGTTTCATGATTTTCTAAATTCAAATTCTTAACTCACCTATGAAATGGGTGCATTCTTAGTAACATCCAAAAGATAAATATGACAAGGGCAAAGCAAAGAGAGCTGAATAGAAGCTAGAGATAGTCCATAATGACTTAGCAAGACCATTTTAAAAACCTTCATTCAATATGATAAGATATATGCTCACATTCATAAATGAATTTTTGAGGTACACCTAGGTGTTTTTTCTCAAAATGATGTCTAGGTCTTTGATCAATTTAAGGACTTCAAGGCACTTATGGAGAAGCAGTCAGAATGTTCCATCAAAATCTTAATGACTGACAATGGAAAAGAGTATCAATAATAATTTTAATTATTTTTGTATAACATAGGGGATTTAGATGCAACACATAGTTCCTATAGAGAGGATTAAAAATTTAGTCAAGCATTATTCCATAAATAATGAAACATGCATAAAGAACTAACTAACCAATCCTATCTAATCCTATGAGAATTACAAAGGATAGTAAGAAAAAAATGAAAGAAAACTTATGAAATGGATTCACCATACCCATGTGGCTCAAAAACATGTTATCCCTTGACCTAGCATCCTTGTCTTTGTCAACAATGGTGGTTAACTCCTCCAATGCATCAAGAAGACTCCATAAAACCTAGGCTCTTGATTATAAATCACTAAACTAGCCTATTAATGAAGCTTTGTGGAAATAATTTAGCATTATAACTTTTCAATATTAAAGAATTGAAGATATTTGAACATAATAACCTTGCACCAAAATAGCTTAAAATTTACATCCATGGCTTCTCTATTTATAGATTGTTTAGATTGGTCAGGATCAACCATAACCATCCATCTAAAGATTGAGATGTGTGGCCATGGATAATCCTAATATTTAGAATTAAATCCATAATTATATTCACCATGACATTGGAAGAAGGGGAATTAAAGAGGCATGGGAGGCATTAACTAGGCATAGGTGACCCATAATCCTGGTATTTGTAGCATTTATGGCCTAGGGATGTCTTCCCAAGAAATGATGTCATTTGATGATGAAGTTAATAGGAATCAAATTCAAAAAAGTACTCAACAAATATAATGGAAAATCCACTCAAGCTCTTGATTTGGATTAATTAGACTTAAACAAGGTTAATAAACATTTGTGCAATTATTTGAATATTGGCCCTCAATTAATCAAAATGGTTAGAAAGTCATATTACTAGGTCATAATTTGATTAGAGAGGAAATAGAAGGTGATGTTAGATGCATTAGAGTTTTATTCCCATTTAGGATGTTACCAACACCAAACAACAAAGGTACATGATGTGTACCAATGAATTAGAAGAAAGAGTGATCTATAGCACTAAATGGCAAAATCATCATTTTGACTCAAAATGATCTAATCAAAGTTAGCTAGCCCATAAAATGCATTACCCTATTTAGGGATACTTTGACCTAAATTGGCACTTATAAGTGAAAATTTTGAACCATTTAGGGAATTTTATGGATTTTGACCTAAAATGTGCATTTGAGTACAATTCAAGTAAGATTGACAATTTCAACACAAATGGTGTTAGGAATTGGATGTCTACATTTTATCCCTATTTGAGAAGGCATAGTGAGACATTAAAGTGAAGCAATGTATTTTAAAATAAAAAGAGTTGTTAAGAAAAAATTGGAACAGAACCATGATGCCACCTTGAGAGGACATACTAGGATGAAAGAAAAGGATGGACTCTTGAAAAGAGAGAAAAAGTGAGAGGTTAACCCATGGAACAGATCATATCCAGACAAGCTAATGCTTGCACACGTGATTACCATCAATAATAAAAATATAATGAGAGGTATAATAATCCCTAGAGATGGGAGGAATGGGAAAGATACAATCCATAAATGTAAGGGACACACTATAAATATACCCAATTTGAGATTACAAATTGAGCACTTACAACATTGATAAATCTTGAGATAAGTTACACAATAAAACATTACCATCATGGGCTTTAATGTGAAGAGCTTAGAATTAGAGGAAAAGAGAGAACATTCTACTTTAGGAAGGGAAACACCATTAGAACAAGATCTATAGAGAGAATAGGATAAGAAGTACTCTAGTAGAGCATATTTGATCATGATAAAAGAGTTTTTCCCTAGTAGGGTGAATCTTGATCATTGATAAAGAATTATTTTCCACCTATAGAGCTGATTTGATTCAGATGGTGTTTAGATGTTGTGCCCTAGCATGGGAAATTGGCAATCAAAATAGCTCAAGGATATAACCTAAAATATATGTTAAAGTGAGTAGGCACAAATGTATATGCAATGGTGTAATGGCTTATAAAGCCTATAAAATCAATTATATGAGAATGTACAAAGTGATGAGAGAGGTGAAGATAAGAATGGAGATAGCTAAGCTAACCTCACTAGAAATTGAGTGCTGCCTACATAGTTCTATGGACTCATGTTCCAAGATGAACTTCAGGCCAATCTAGTTCACCCAAGTTTGGAGAGAATGGATTGAGGAATTATGAAAATGGACCATGAATTGATTAAACTCACAATGTATGTGAAGAGATGCACATCTAAGAATAGAGTTGAGTGCTAAAATTCATGCTACCTTTAAGCCTAATTCCATATCATGAGCTTATGTTTTGTAAAGTGTTCTTGAGAATCATTCATCAAAGATGATGTTGACATTAAGATGTTGAGACCTAAGCACAAAGTGCTTGCTATATCAAAACAAATTATGCATCATAAGTATGAATAACTTAGAATGACATAAGATTCTAATTGTGTTGAGCTAGTTTAAATGTGAATATCTATAACTAAGGATAATGGTAAAACAATGACCAAAACTAGAGTTACAATGATTTACATTTAAATAAAAAAGAAAAAATAAAGAAAAAGATAAATATAAATGAACCTAGCTTGAAATCAAGATATGATCTGAAGTAGGAAAAAAAATGTTTCAAAATAAAAGGCAAGAACATATTAATGACATGATACCAAGATATGAATAATCAAGATCCATGTGTACCATTAAGGCATTCTTGAACATAAAAGAGAAAAGCAAATTCAAATAGAAAAATAAGACAAAGAAACACAAGACCAAGAATGGAAAAAGAAGTAATAAAAGGAGAAGAGGAAAAGAAATAAAAATAGAGGTATGAAATCACAATAAAATGCCAGGAAAACTAAAATAAACACACATAAACAAAAACTAATTTAGTGTAGTTTAAAGAAAAATGTTTATGCATTTGTGGTGGAGGAGTTACTTTCCACCACATCATAACAAAGAACAATGACATAATAATTATTCCCTAATTAAAGAGGAACAATGATAGAAGAAATGGGGGAAGAGAGGAAAAGGAAGGGGTTGGCCGAGATGAATATAAATGTATAATACAAGTGGACGCTACCTACATAGTTCTATAGATGCATGTTCCAACATAAAATTCAGGCCAAATGTAGTTCTCCCAAGAAATGTGATAGAAGAAACATGATGATTAGACCAACATGATTATTTTTATAGAAGAAAATGGAAGATATGACAAACAAATGAGAATGGTTTGGCAAATAAAAAGCTAATGAGATGAGAAAGAATGATATTAAAAAATGGCAAGTGCATGGGACAATATGAAATGAACTGGTGTTTCTATGCTTGCAAAATGATAAGAACATTCAAACTTAATAGTTGCTCATAAAATGGCAAGAGTGTTCAAACTTAACAATTACCTGTAAAATGTTGAGAGAATGGGAATTTACAAATGTACAAAAGTGTGAAACAATGTTTTTTTCTTTGTGGATCATGTTCTGATTTTTTTAGTATTTTCAAAGTATTTCTAATATTTTTGGTGTTTTTGGGATAAAATATGCACAATATGGGACCATCTAGTCGAGGAGACGCACGTCTTGAGAGTAGAGGTCCTAGTAAGATAGCTAAGCCAGTTGTAATATCCCATGCTCACAAATAGATGAGAGTGATGTTCTTGATAGAATAAGAAAAAAAATACTTGTACTAAGAAGATGTGGCTATTCACCTATTAGAAGCAACACACGATTGTCCTAGCTAAACTACTTTGTAGAACTACTATTGAAGATGGTTATAATGCTCATGAGATATAATCAAGATCATAATTGGTTGAGGGATAAAAAGTTTTAAAGCTTATAACATATCTTAGAAAAAATAAATAATATGCCTCTCAAAGAGAGAAATCCAAAATGGGATGAAGAATGTGTTTAGAGTGCCAAGATTTGAAAGCCTTTACTATCAGGATTCATGAAAAGTGGACTAAGGTAGTATAAAATGTGTTCAAGGTAAGATAAAAGGGTGGGACAAAATTATGATAGCACAAATTACCCCCAAGATATGGGTCTTATAGAAAATGGTTCAAAGTTGTTCATGTGTATAATATATTAAAGTGTATGATGTTCATGGGCTCTGAAAGTTCTTCACCATTAGGTTTAGCTAGTCGGTATGCTCCTGATCCATAGTTCACTATGACAATATATGGTCTTAACCAATTAGTTAGAAATTTGCCTTTCTTTTTTGGTTCATAATTCATGTTCTTCTAGTTCTCTTTAAAAACTAAGTCACCAATCTTAAATTCTTGAGGGATAATGCATTTTTTGTATCTTCTCCATAATCTATTCTTATAGGCCTATAAGTTTTCTAGGGTAGCCAAACACTTACCATCAAGAATTTCTAGTTCTTGCAACCATGAGGCTCTATACTCTTCATCATCTTCAATGTGTTTTAATTATATTATTAATTATGGGATATCAATATTTATCAAGATGAAATCTTTAGTGTCAAAAATAAGAGAGTATGGAGTATCTCCAATTGGGGTCTAATGATTGGTTCTACAAGCCTAAAGGGTAGGAACGAGTTACAAGTAACAATTATAACTAGAATCATTGAAAATCTTTTTAAAGATGGCTAAAATGGTTTTATTTTATGCCTCATCTTGTTTTTTTCCTTGTGGGTTATATGGAGTGGATTTCTTGTGCTTGATCTTGAATTTTATACAAAAATATTTTAGATCTTGGTTCACAAAAGATCCATCATTATCGGATATAATACAGGCTGGGGTGCCATATCGATAAATGATATGATAATGAATGAATTTGTATATTTGTTTCCCAATAACATAAGTGAGAGGAATGGCCTCAATCCCCTTGGTAAATTACTTGGTTACAATCAAAATTTTCTTATGGCCATATGAAGATGTTGGGTTAATTTTCCCAATGAGATCAAGACCCCATGTTGAGAATGACCATGGTGTTGTAATTGATTAAAATGGTAAGGAAGGTGGATGTATCAAGTTGTCATGTTGATGAGAAGGAACACAATTATTTACATAATTACAAGCATCTATCTCCATTTTGGGCCAATAATAGCCTGTTCTAAGAATTTTCTTTGCTAGAACTACACCATTGGTATGGGCCCCACACATTCTTTCATGAACCTCCTTTAGTGCTAGCTTAGATTCTCTGAAAGATAAATAATGAAGAACCATTCCATCATAGCCTTTTTTATAAATCATTTTTGTAAGGAGGATATAACATGTTAAGCAATGAAGGAAAAGTTTTTGTTGGTTATTATAAATGTTGGTAGGAAATACATGACTATGGAAATAGTTATAAAAATCTTTGTACCGTGGTAACTCAGGTGAGAGATTAGGATAAAAATGGTACATATCCTCTCTAAATCTGATAGAATATGTGCTAGTTGAAGAATATTTTCAATCAAGAACTGATACTCTTTATCACTATCATGCATTTGAATCATGGAACCAATTTTTACCATGACATTGGAAGATCTGTTATTGACTCATGGAACTTGCTCAAACTACAAAAAATTAAAATGTATTTTAAGGTTATCAATAATTTTCTTGTAAGGAACAAGCTTATCATCTCTTGTTTGATATTGATTAGTAGTCTGATTTATGATTAGCTATGAATATCCATATACTTTTAAGCTTTGAATATCCCATTATATGGAAAGATGGAGCCTTGCAACCAATGCCTCATACAAAGCCATATTATTTGTATACTAAAATTGTAAATGGAATGCTTTGGGGATCAAATCCCCATATGGTTTGATCAATAATATGCTAGCTATATATCATCAAGATGTGAGGGATTTTTCAAAATAGAGCATCCACTATTCAAGCCCTTATGATGCTTGTTCTATCATCATGATAGAATCATCTGGAAGGTCAAAGTTAAGAAGTTGAGTGGCCATAATAGGAGCTTATGCAAGTTAGTCTATAAGAATCTACCCTTTGATTACCTTCTAATTCTATTATTCAATATCAAACTCACTAAGGAGAATAATCCATTTAATAATGTGTTCTTGGAGAGACGCTTTAGATAAAAGGAACTTGAGAGGATTTGCCTTGGCAATAATTATAATTTTGTTATTTAGCATATAATGTCATAATTTTTGAGTTTTGAACACCATAGCTAAACATGCCTTCTCAATAGGCATATAATTATGTCCATAGGCTACCAATGTGTGGCTTAAATAATAAACTACATGTTCTTTACCATGGTCATCATGATGAGCTAAAAGTTCCCCAAATACATGTTTTGTGGCTAATATGTAAAGAAGTAATGGCTTTCCTTGTGTTGGAGGTCACAAGACCAGTGGACTGGCCGAGTATATTTTAAGCTTTACAAATGATTTCTAATAATATTCATCCCACTGAGATGTTACCCCTTTATTTAAGAGATGATTAAATGGGTGGCACTTATCTGCTAGTTGAGCAATGAACCTGCATATAGATTGGATCTTGCCTTGTATACCTCATAACTATTTAAGATTATTGGGTGGAGTTATTTACACAATAGTGGTGACCTTTATAGGTTCAACTTAAATCCATCATTATGATACAATAAATGCTATAAATTTTCTTGATGTGATTCCAAAGAAACATTTCTTAGGATTCAAGTAGACTTTATATGCATGAAGGCTCTCAAATATTCTTCATAGAATGTCGGGGTGTCTAGATCTTGTTCTTGATTTTTATAGTATATCATCAACATAGTCCTCGTCAATGTCATGCATCATGTCATGGAAGATGATAGTCAATGCATACTGATATGTGGCTCCAATATTATTCAAACTAAATGGTATAACTTGGTAATATAATGTCCCCCATACAGTGGTGAACATGATCTTATGTTGATCTTTAGGGGCTATCTTGATGTGATTGTAACCAAAAAATCCATCCATTAAGGATATCATCTCATACCTAGTAGTTGAGTTAATAATCATGTCAATGTTGGGTAAGGCAAAATCATCTTTGGAACATGCCTTGTTGATATCATGAAAATTAATACAAACACGTATGCCTAGGGTCTTTTTACTTAGTGGCACAATGCTATAAATCCATTTAGAGTAGTCTAATGGTTTGATAAAATTGGCTCATAACAACTTTTCCAACTCATCCTTAACCAAAAGAGTGATTCATGAATGCATCTTTCTTAACTTTTTCTTGACTATTTTAACATCAAGGTGACAAACTAGATGCAAAGCTAAATTTGGATCCAGTCTTAGCATGTCAGAATATGCCCATGCAAAGTTGTCTAAATAATCCTTAAGAATGGATATAATATGTTCACATTCCACTTCAATAAGGGAAACTCCAAGATAAATATTTTTGGTATCCTCATGGGTTCCCAAATTCACTTATATTATGCTCTCCATAAGGAGTGTGGATCCATGTTATATAAATGTAGGTAATGTATGGTCATGATCATCTTCTTCTATTATATCTTCTTGTTGTTCCTCCCAAAGATCTAATAATATGAATAATCATAATTTGCCTTCTTAGGTAAAGGCCAATGGGCAAAGGCCTCTAGAAACACAAGAGTAAGATGCTCAAATATTTGATGTTGTTTTGAAGAGATGCTTGTACTAGCTATGGAACTTGGGCTAGATGGACTTTCTACATCCTAAGGGGATGATCAAACTTTCCCACCTAGGAACACCTGAAATAGGTTTTCACTCAAAGGCTTGTCTTTTTCTTTACTTTTTCCCTAATCAAAAAGTGCCTTAAAGAGGTTTTCACCTGAATATCTTTATGTTTATTCCTTATTATAGCCAAAAAAAATTTGCCTACTTTCTAAAGTAGGTAAAATAATTCAATGAAAAATCAGAAACCTGCTAATGATCACCAATGGGGAATGCATCTCATAGCCCCATGTATTCTACAATCAATTAGTCATTTTGAAACTCATTGAGGCATATGAATGAATTTTTTTGATAAAAATCTATGAGTTCAAGATGGGAAAGGAATAGGTTACAATGAGGGTTTGCTTTAACATGAGAAGCACCAATGGTAAAGATATAATGTCCTGTTGCAAGATGGGAAGCACTACTAGGATGGGTTTTTTCTTCAAGATGGGAAGATCTAATAGGTGTTATGATCAATATGGCATTTAAATCAAACAAATATAAATCAACAAGCTCATCAAAAAGGCTATAATTGGATGTTGTATTGCTGCTAGGTGTCTCATTAGTAGTTACTTCAAAAGAGTCACTACCAAATGTTATGAGGTCATCCTCTAGTGGTTTAAATCTTAGACCATTATTCCCATTAACAACTCTAGCTAATAAGGGCTCTAAAATTTCTTGTGCCTATGGGCCAAGGCCTTTCCCTATATAGTCAAGATGATCCATTATCCTGTTAGGGATAGGATACTTTGGATTCTAAAAACAATCCACAAGGCCCTCCGAATATAACCAATCACCCTCGATAAAAGCCTCTTGATCTTTCTTTGGTGCAATTTTAGGTACAAAAACCATAAGATGTTTTGGTTGCTTCATCTTTGGTTTCCAAATATAATTGGGTCTATTAGGAGTCTAGGAAGTTTTAGGCTTACCAAATGTTTTAGGGGATTTTAGAAATTTTGTAATATGGAGGATGTCATCTAGATGGTACATGGAAATGCCTATGTCTTTAATAATAAATTTCTTGGCTAGAGATATATGAAATGGATCTATTGAAGTGGAGGCTAGATCACCAGGATCTAAATAATTAGATGGAGATGGATGAGAAATGATGGCTTTGTTCTTCCTTACAATGAATTTAGAACCTAGGAAATAGTTATAATTTTAAAACTCTACTTCAATATGTTTGCAATATTGGTATGGTTGTTGATCAGTAGGAATAATAACCTTGATCCCATCATGGGTAAACTTAACACATTGGTGAAGAGTAGATGGAACTACATGTACTTCATGGATCTAATGACAACTGAGAAGTGTGTTATAATGAAGATCAATATCCATAATATGGAATAATGTGTGATGAGAAATAGACCCAACCATGACTGGCAACCAAATTGTACCAAATGAATCCCTCTTGGTGTTGTCATAATCCTTGATTATAATAGTATCTAGTTGAATATCTTTGTCCATGTAACCCAATCATCACACTAATTTAAAAGATATGATGTTCAACCCTGAACCATTATCTATAAGAACCCACTTGATCTTATGATCCACAATGATTATATCAATGTATAGTGGGTTATTATGGTTTAGGGCAAAGGTGGACATGTCATTTTGATCAAAGGTGATTTGCTAAAATGAAGACAAATTTACAACTAGGTTCTAGAATTAATCAAGGTTTATATCATTAGGCACAATAGACTCTTGTAAAAGTTTGTTGAAGATGGTTCAATGGACATTGGATGTCCATAAGAGTTCTAATATGGAAATTTGTGTAGGGGTTTTATCTAATTGATCCATTATATTAAAAGGCCTTTAAATTATGGATTAAACTATTTTAGTCTTTGTCAGGATAGTATTCAGCTTTAGAACCATTAGCATAATGTTCTCATTGGGTTTATGGAAAGAAGTGGGTGAAGGGCCTTGGATGGTAACTCACGAGCATCTAGTTGTAAATGCACAACCTACAGGTGGCAAGTAGTCTTTATAATTATAATAATAAGGCAAAGGGCCTTAGATGATGATTCATGGGTGATTAATGGTATTTCTATAATTTTGGGTCAATGAGGAGCCTTTAGAAGAATGGTATTGTTGTTCAGGATTAGTAACCTGTACAAAGGGTGTAGCAACATGATGATGCAAACTTGACATGGTATTACTAGGGGGAGAGGGTACTGACCCTATAACGATGGGTCTGATGTTGTGAGGAACACAAGATTAGCCATGTGGTATCATAATAACAGTGGTAATGTGGGTTATAAAAATGCATCCCATAGTGTTAGTGTAGTCATAAAGTACATTGTTATAAGCGACATTATTAGTGTGGGGATCATGATCTCGATTATGATCATTGAAATTTTGACCTTGTTGTTGGTTCTCATTCTTCCTCTATCCTTGATTGTAACCATTTTGTTTATTTTTTAGTGGTGGTGGATCATGTCAAGGAAAGGGGTCTTTATAGATTCCCATATCTTGATTTGTGTCCTACTTAGGATCCAACATAATTTCCAACTCACCATTTTAAATAAAGTCCTCAATAATATTTCACAATTAATTGTAATGATATACACCATGAATAGTGACATGATGAAAGTTACACCATTTTTTCTCTTTGTACCAGTCTAGTTTTGGTTGATCTTGAAGAAATGGCCTTGATACTAGCCATATAACTAAATTAGCTACAATTATATTTTATAACATTATTTTAACTAATTCTCTTAACTTTCTAAACACTCTAAAATTGTTATGAAACATCCTTTATGGAGGTTATCTCTTTAAATTAGGTAGTGGATTTGGGGGAGTTAATTATACATTTGGAGGAGGCATAGCCTATAACATTTGTACATGTCTTGTTTCTATCACCCCATTTCCATCCATGATCTTGTTTTTGATAAAGCCCTTAGGCTTATATTGCATAGCTATTTGAGCTAGTGATTTAGTCTAATTAGATGATTAACTTTGCACAAAAATCTTAACAAGGCCCTTAGCAATAAGAGCCTTCTCAATATGCACTCTTTTGTCAATAATTTATTCAAACTAGTTACCACAAGCTAACCATAGATTATGCATAAATTCAAGATGCAAATTCTATGTAAAGATGTCAGCCAATTATTTGTCTAGTAAATTGTGTTGAAAGTGGCATGCCAATGCTCTCCACCTTTAAAGATATGCAACAAAACTTTCACCATCACACTACTTAGCTTTACATAAGTCAACAATGGTAAATTCATGTTCTATGTTGTATTATAAATGGTTAATTTTTTTTTTGATAAGTCATTCCAGTCCATAACTAATACCTTAGGTAGTTTAAGTAACCAATCAAGATTTTATCCTACTAAACTTTGTGTAAATAGTTGTAGTAAGTACTTGATACTATAAGCAACCTCTTGACATAAGATGAAGAATGATTATATTTATTTTCATAGATCTCCTTTCCCTTTGTATTTTTCAAATTTGGGTGCCTCGAAATGAGGTGGAAAGGGGTTTTATACAATAGATAAGTCAAATGGATATGGCCATATCTCATAAAAGTTGTAATTTTTGACTCTATTATTCATCTCCAATCTTTGGAAAATTTCCTTCATATAATTCCATTCTTGCATGTTTGGTGCATTTATGGATTGGATAAGATGTTGTTGAGGTGGAATGTACTCCTAGTTTTGTTGTTATTAGTGTGGAATGTGCCCCTAGTTTTATTGTTGTTGGGGTGGAATATGCCCTTAATTGTGTTACTATTGGGGTAGAATGTGCCCCTGGTTTTGTGTGAATATATAGGGAGTATATACCTTTCGATCCATGATTTGGTTCTAATTTGTTTCTTGAGTTGAGAACATAGGCCGTTGATTTTAGGATTATAAAATGTTCCTTAAATATGGTTGTTTTGCACTTTGTTGATTTTGGAAATTTATATGTTTATTTACCAATATTTGGTTTTTTTGAGGGATTTCCTCAATTCAAACTAAATTTTTGGGTTTCTAAGTTTGTAAAGTAACAAGAGGTTCTTGATGATTGAAGACTATATGTTCTATGTCAAATGGAACATCTTGTAAGGTCTCTTGTGAATTTAAATATTTGTTTAGATTTCCTTGATCCACTATGGTAATTTTCTCGTCCAATATTTGTTGCATACTTTAAACCATATCTCTATGTTCTTTTGAAGCATTATTATGAATTTTAGTGGAAACTAGGGATTTAGTTATGTCTATGATAAGTTGATATGCATATCATTGACTTATTATCTTTATCTTAGATAGAAAATCTAGATTTGAGGGTTTTGACTTTGTTTGTATTTCCTTTCCTTTGTTAGAGGAAGAAGGTATGTCTATTTGTGCAAAACTTTTCCCTTTCCATCATTGTTCTCCTTCTCTAACCAAGGTATGCAATTGGTTTGTAGGAAAGTTAGAAGGTAGTCTAGCACATGATTATATAAATATAAGAAGGGCTTCATCTTGATATTTTTGGGGTTGATATTATTTTTAATTATCTTCAAATCCTATTGTTGTGGGAATATCATAAAAAACAATGGGGTTATCTCGACCATCATAAAATTTCTCATCCTCATAACTAAGGCTATAAGAGGCCCCACTATGAGTGAACCTTTGAGTCATGTCTAAAAAGAGTTGTTATGTGTGTTTGACTAACTTTGGACCAATGTTTGGTAATCAATCAAAATACGCCTTGGATCTCTCTTAAACAAATAACCAAGGTACCAATGAGACTATAAATGAGGGTGGTTTAAATTGTGCACAATTTTTAGAATATTTGGTTCATGATTTTACTCAACCTCTGGTGAAGTTTAAATCATATAGATCATAAGAGAGTAAGGTAACTCAAAGATCCAAGGTGAAAACTAGTACACCAAATCCTAGATCTTTGTGATACACCCACACTACAAACTCTAGCTCCAACCTTGACAAGTTGTCACTAGAATTTTAAAAGAAAGCTCTCGAAATTATGAAGAAGATAAAATAAACTAAGCAAGTCAAGATGTAAAAACACACATGAATCACTAAGTATAAAGCTAAGACCAAATAGGCAATTCAACGTCACCACATGACTCTAGTAAGATAAAATATGATCTAAGACCCAAAGCATGAATGATACGCAAGATGACTTGATTCCACCAATATGATAATGTGATTTTGAGTCTTAATAAATGACTTTCAATCCAAATAGAACATTAAACCCAAGTTAAAACAATATTAGTACACAAATGGCAAACCCAATTTGATGTAGCAACCCTTAGAACTGAGAGAGGTTTAATTTTAAATGTGAATTATAAATGAAGGATTTAAATAAATTAGGTAAAATATCTAAACTCAATTGGGTAGCATAACTGTGTCATAGTGGATGACATGACACAAAGATTTTGATAACAAATTGAACAAGGAAAAGATGAATTTTCCATTGGGGCAGCGTAACACATCCCTTGCTCAAGAAAATTGATGATAATGTGTTTTGGTTAAGTTTATTGAGTTAACAATTAGTTTTAGACACAAATCAAGACCAAGTAAACTAATGACAAGAAACAAATGTTCCAAGTCTAAACTAACAAGGTATGTTAAAGTGGGGTCTACTAAACTAGAAAGGTTTTGCTCATTCTAGGGGAGTTTATTACATAATGACTTTCATGTCAAATGATGCAAAATAAAAGCATGAAAATTGGGTGACCACAGCATTGGATAATCATAAAAAGGTCTAGTTCTTTTTACAACCACTACATCCTATTGTTTTCTCAGTTTAGTGCGATGTCCAAATTCATATACATCCCATGTTCAACTCTAAAGTATTTAAATGAAGTCAATGTTGAGAGGTAAAACCTTGGGTCAAAGCTTCCCTAAAGAACTCTTGGGAGGTAATGGCATCCCCCTCACAAGCCAAGTTTGTATGAAAATAAAGAAAGCATAAAATATAAAGACTTTAAGGTCATTTTTGAGATCACCCAAACTTTGGTGAGTTTTTGGGGAGTGCTTTAGGTTACATTATTTCTAAGCCTTAGACTAGGCTATTTACAATATAAATGGAACTTTTGATTCCAAGGGTTCCCTATAGAGGACAAATGGAATAACATACACACAACATTCCTCTTTTTTCCAAACAAAATCTAACTAAAAAGCTATTGAAAATAAGAATTGATAAGTGTGTCCAATTTTAAATCCAAATGAAATGTTTGGTGGTGTTCATTTGACCCCTTGGTCTTAGTTGTAAACTTTAAAAACATCCACCAAAACATCTAAGTTCATTGTTAAACACACAAAAAAAATATTCCTAATTGATTTTTAAGCTGAAAGAGGTGATTTAGACATGTTTTTATAAAAGCAAAAGCTTGTTCCTAGAGCAAAAATCTTAGCATGTCCTTTAGCTTTGAAGCCCCTTTGAGTTTGAAACAATAAACTTAGAAAAAGTAGGTCTTGGGTCAATGTTTTTTTAAAAACATAATGACTGATGTCAGTTAATACCATAGATGTTGGTTATGGATAGCTAAGATCTAATCGATGTTAGTTCTACTAACTAACATTGGTTAAGCTAGATAACCAATGTCGGTATTTCTACCAATTTTGGTTACTATGTAAAAACCATGGCAACTAAAAATGGCAAAATAAAGTTAGAAAATCAATTTGCAAGAGTTTAAAAGGCTCAAATAAATATTTTAGAATTGTAAAATGATCTCCTTTAGGTGTGGGATGTGTCTAGTCCCATCAAGTGTGCCAAGATGTAGAGAGGATTACAAAGTAATTTAGTCAGTCATTAGTCTATAAACAATGAAACATTCATAAAGAACTAACTAACCAAGCCTATCTATTTCTATGGGAATTACAAAGGATAGAAATAAACAAATGAAAGAAAGAAACACCATATTACCTTCCGAAATGTATTCACCATACCCATGTGGCTCAAAAACATGTTATCCCTTGATCAAGCATCCTTGTCTTTGTCAACAATGGTAGTAAACTCCTTTAATGCCTTAATAACACTCAATAAAACCTAGGCTCTTGATTGTCAATCACTAAACTATCCTATCAATGAAGATTTATGGAAATAATTTAGCATTATAACTTTGAAATATTCAATCTTTGAATATATTTGAGCATAATAACATTACACCAAAATAAATTAAAATTCACATTCACATTCACATTCACATTCATGGCCTCTCTATTTATAGATTTTTGAGATTGGTCAGGATCAACCATAACCATCCATCTCAAGACTGAGATGTGTGGCCATGGATAATCCTAATATTTAGAATTAAATCCATAATTATCTTCATCATGACCTTGGAAGAAGGGGCATTGAAGAGGCATGGGAGGCATTCACTAGGAATGGGTGACCCATAACCTTGATATTTGTGGAATTTATGGCTTAGGGATGTCTTCCCAAGAAATGATGTCACCTGATGATGAAGTTAATAGGAATAAATTTCCAAAAACAAATATTCAATAACTCTCATGGAAAATCCACTTAAGCTCTTGATTTTGATTAATTATCCTTAAACAAGGTTAATCAACATTTGTGTAATTATTTGAAAATTGGCCCTCAATTAATCAAAATGGTTAGAAAGTCATATTACCAAGTTATAATTTAACTAGAGAGGAACTATAAGGTGATGTTATATGTGTTAGAGCTATATTCCCATTTAGGATGTTATCAATACCAAATAAGAAAGGTATGTGATGTGTACCAATGAATTAGAAGAAAAAAGTGATCCATAGCACTAAATGGCAAAATCGTCATTTTCACTCGAAATGATCTGATCAAAGTTAGTTGGACCATAAAATGTATTTCCCTATTTAGGGATACTTTTACCTAAATTTGAACTTGTAAGTGACAAGTTTGAACCATTTAGGGAGTTTTATGGATTTTGACCTAAAATGTGCATTTGAGTGCAATTCGAGTAAGATTGACAATTTCAACACAAATGGTGTTAGGAATTAGATGTCTATAGTTCCATAAAATCCTAAATATAATGGTGTGGCTAAATTAAAGAATCATAACTTAAAGGAAATGACAAGCTACATGCTTCAATCAAATTCTCTTGCTTCTTAGTATTAGAATGAAGTAATCAACTATGTGTTCTACATTCGAAATCAAGTTCCACATAAAGCCTTGAAGGGAATCACTATTTTTGAAGCTTGGGATAGTCAAAATCCCATAATATATCACTTTTGAGTGTTTGGATCACCAGTAATGACATGTGTTCTCAAGAAAAAATGCAAGGCAATGGACCCTCAAAATCAATCTTACATCTTTGTGTGGTATGCAGAGGGTGTTAAGGGATATAGGCTTCTCCATCCTAAAACTCATGAGTTTTTCATTAAAAAGAGTGTCAAGTTTCATGAGGGCCCACTTGAACATAATCCTAGCACTCCATACTCTTCAAATGTATCACTAGACATTGATTCCACTTCAGACAGTGACATAGATCCTCCTCAAGATCCTCTTAATGATGAGGATTTAAGTGATAAGAGTATTTATGAGGATTCTCCTCCTATATCTCACACTCACACTAAAAATTATTAGGAGTCACCTCTTGATTCTCTAATCTCATACAATTTTATGCTGATTTGGCGTAGATAGACACTTCAAAGTGCTAGAGGATGGGTTGGAAATCCATCAGATACAAGGTGGACATGATCATAGTTTTAGGGGATATGACATGCCTACTTGGCCATTATTTCATATATAAAAACTTTTCGTGAGGCATCTGGCATTCCAAAATGGGATTATATTATGTAGGAAGAGTATAGTTCCCTAATAAAAAACAAAGCATGAGACTTGGTCCCTCTTCCTAAAAGAAGAGAATTGGTCAGGTGTAAATAGGTTTATCAAGCCAAGTATGGTATATATGTGTTATTTAATAAGTGAAAAACTCATCTAGTTATAAAGGGGGTTTCTCAAGTGCCTAACATAGACTAAACTGAGACATTTTCTCTTGTAGGCAAGATGATGTCTATAATACTCACTCTAGCCATCCCAACTACACATCAGTGGGATGTTTACCAAATGGACGTAAAGAGTGTTTTTATACATGGTGACCTCATGGAAGAGATTTATACGGAGTAACCACAAGGATTTATGGAAGATACCTACTTATTTTGTAGACTAAGGAAATTTATCTATGGACTCAAATAGGCCCCTCAAGCATGGTATGCTAAGATGGACTCCTTTATCTTCACAGTCAGGTTCATTAGATGCCACTGAGATCTGAATGTCTATATCTTGTGATAGGATGATTATCTATTGATTATATTTCTTTATGTGTATGACTTAATAATTATAGGGAACTCATGATCATCCATCTTAGCAATAATAACTACACTTTTAGATAGATTTTCAATGATAGACATGGGATTGCTACACTACTTTCTCAGGATTGAAATCATTCAATCAAATTTTGGGATAACTTTATCACAATACAAGTATTATATTGATTTTATTATAAGGTTTAACATGGATTATTTTAATCCATCTTGTACTCCCTTTGTTTCTAGTGTGAAGCTTAAGGCTAATTATCCTACACCACTTATCTATACAACTCCGTATTGGCAATCATGGGTAGTCTTATCTATCTCACACACACTGAACTTGACATCTCTTATGTAGTTAGATTGGTCTCCTAGTTTATGTAGGAGCCACATGAGTTTCTCTAGAAAGTAGAAAAGTGGATTCTTCACTACATTCAAGGTTAACACAACTATGGGATACACTACAGAGTAGGAACATAGGTTGATTTGATTGAATACATAGATTTAGATTGTGTTGGAGATATTCAAAATTAAAATTCCACTTTAGGCTATAGTTTCTCACTTGGTTAAATTATAATAAGTTGGTCAAGCAAGAAGAAACATGTAATTATTTATCATCTATAGAGGTATAATATAGAGTTGCTATCAATGCCATCACTAAAGTAATCTAGCTTTAGGGGATTCCCACTGAGTTTGTTGTCCAGTTTCATAAGCCAATAATTATCTACTATAACAACCAAAGCACTACCTAGACTTGTAAGAATCTAGTTATCCATCAAAATACCAAGAACATAGAGATTAACATGCAGTTCATGAGGGATATTATCAATGAGCAAGTCACTGATCTTTGATACTATCCAAAATCAAAGTAGATTGTAGTTATTCTAACTAAGACTTTCATAGAGAGTAAATTTGTTCATCTATGAGCTCTCATTGGGGTTAGGGATAATCCACCTTCTTATTCCTCCTATCGAGGTTAATCACTATATACTTGGGTGCCTCATAAATATTTCAATTTTGGGACCCAATTCTCATCTCACCTAAGCTATACTTAAGGAGTTGTTAGTGTAGTACTTTTTCCCACTGGGTTTTGCCTACATGGCCTTTTTATGTATTTAAGATTACTTAGGTTAGTTATAAAGGGTAAATAGGATAATTTTGTTTAATTTTAATTAGTTAATTAAGAAAATTAGAGGATTCCTCATGTTTCCCTAATTTTCTCTAAATCTACCCCACTTTTCCTTTTGGGAAGGTTAATCGACTCATTCACATTTTGTAATAGATAGGTTAATGCATATTTTTCCTCTCTTGGAATTTTGGACCTCTCTATATAGGAATCCACATTGATTACTTAAACACTATTCAGAGATCTTGGCACACTCTTTTAGAACTTTGGGTCCAATGGCAAAAAATATGAGTAGGCAATTGGATGATGTCACCATTACCACATGTGGATGAATCAAGGGGAATTGGCCATATGGTTGTAATTAAATTAGTACCTAATTTATTTGAACTAAATTTTAGATCATGCACTAAAGTGTGTCAAAATATATTCAATATTAAAGTTGGGATCTTAGGTAGTTTGACAATATTTTCCCATACTTAGCCAATTTTGCATGAGGTAAGAAAGAGTTGAGTAATAAATTTGATTGTCACATATCTCACACATTTGAACATTTTAGGAGAAGGTGGTCATATGGGTTTGTTTATTTTTGTATCTATTTGATTTGTGCTAACTTTCATGTCAAGCACCAAAGTGTGACAAAAGTTAACCATGTTCAAATTTGGCCTCCAAGACATGTTTTTGACATATTTGGATGTGTGGTAGAAAAATATAAGTGAGAATTTTAATGTATTTATATATCATGTGTGATGTTTCTAGGAGAATAATGTCACATGGTTACATTATCCTATGTGAGGATATCATATGGTCTAAATTTTAGAACATATGCTTAAGTGAAGTAAAAGATATGGAGGTGAAAATTTAAAATTTTAGCTAGATAAGCAAAGGTTCCTATACTTTGTAATTTTTTCACAAGTTAAATTTTGAGAAACATTAATGGAGTAAGTTTCTATAAGAATTTAGGAAGTAGTGAGATGGTGCCAAGTGTTCAAATATTTAATGCTGAGTAGAGATAAAGATCAAGCTTATTCCAAAGATAAACAATGAGCAGGTGATCATACAAATAGAGATAAATATTGTGTATCAAAGTCAAAAAGTCAAAGTGATAGATATTTAGTATTTTTAAATAATAAGTTATGTATAGCATAACAACAAAGTGCATTATGTCAAATTTTTAAGAGTGCACAAGATGAGGTCAACATGTTCAAGGTTTAACATTTGGTATTGGTAAACTGTCTATTAAAGGCCAAGATTCATATAATAATATTGATGGTATATGTTTAATCTAAGCAATAAGGAATTCAGATGATAGCATGGTGTTCAAGGTTTAACTATGACTATTTGAATTTGTAAAGGAAAAACTAGTGCTTTATATTTTGGCTATATCTTTTGATACAAGTAGAATTTACTAATGATATAAAAATAAAATATGTAGAGAACTCCAAAGTGAACTTATAAATATATATTTGATAATATAAAAGTGATTAAAATCATAATTATGAAGGATCAAAGTTTACTAAGTTTACATATTTATTTTATAAGTGACCCAAGAAGGATAATTTAGCTTTTATTGATTTTATTTCAATATGTCTCAATGAATTAGCTATTGGAGAGTGTTATAGATTACATAAGGATGATATGTGATCATTATGAAGGGTTGACCAATCATATGCAGCATGAATAAAGGTTAATAACTTGACTATGTCTTTGTTCATGATGATTGTGTGCTCAGAATGTTGTTTGAACAATTTGTGTTTAAGTATATGGCTATTGTGATGGTTGTTAGCACTTAAAGAGGACATATAGATCTTCTTGAATGGGTCCATGCTTTTGGAAGTGATATTGTGTTCTTTTTTTGATTGATGAAGTTCTAAATGGGTGAATAGATCTCCATGAGACCTATAAAAGCTACAAGGGAATTATTAAAAGGTATAGCTACTTTAAGGTTACCCATAGATGCTATAGCCAACCTATGAAGATTTTATTAAGCTATGTCTTCATATGATAAATTCATTAAGGTTTAATTCATGCTTAATGTCTGACTAAGGTGTTGATTATCAAGTATGATCTATAAATAGTGGAACCAAAGATGATGGTTTCTATACTTGAGTGAGAGACTTGGGAGAGATTTGAGAGAAGCTTATGTGTGTGATTTATGGATTGAAGGAGGGGTAGAGTTTCCTATGGATGAGTTGAAGAGTATAATATATTGAAGAATATTTGTATGACTTGTAGGTGATAATTTTTTTGGAATAATAGTGCTCTTACTATTTGATAATGAGTAAAGGTGAAGAGTGATAATCAGAGGTCTATCATCAAGTGTTGAAGACATCAATTCATAAGTGTATGTGTTCATAGGTGTTGTTGTGGTAGCTCAAAATCTAAGGGGGATGTAACATCATTTAAAGTTGAAAATTTCTAAAATATTAGTTGTTTTTTTAGCTCAACTAAATAGGTTGTGTAGTACCTTGTGGGATTGTAGTCCCACTAAATAGGGATTGTAACTCCTTGATCATTTATAACTGCTTTAAATTAGATCTTATTATAGGATAGTAGTCCAATTTTAGGTTCAAGTGGGTTTTCTCCCCAAGAAGTTTTCCCACATATGTCTTGTGTTAAGTGATTTATCTTGCATTATCTCTCTTGCTTATTTCTATGAATGATGTGTATGCTTCATGAATTCTTGTGATAACTAATTAATAGTTCTAAAAGATTGAAATTGAGAGTTGGATTATTTGCGTTCACTAATTCACCCCATCTAAGTGATTGTATCTCTAAAAAATAGTATTAGAGTGAGGTTATTTTGTAAAGGCTTGACATCTTGAAGATGATCAAAGGTACAATATGGGTAGTCATAAAGGAGGATTCTCTACTAAGTAAGCACTGATGTTCAATAGATTCAATTATGCTTTTTAGAGTGAAATGATGAGGACATACATTATGTCCATAGGGTTTGATGTATGGTAATTTGTTCTGGATGGTTATGTTGCTAGTTATACTCCTTCATCTAGTGTTATAGACAAGAAGTTATTTGATAATAATTTTAACGCTACAAATGCTATCACTTATGGTCTTACAGAGATTGATTTCACTAAGGTAATCAATTATAAATATTGTAAAGAGATATGGAATAAATTATATATCATTTATGAAGGATATTCAAAGGTCAAACTTGCTAAGTTACATACTCATAGAAGCCAAATTGAAAGTCTCAAGATGAAGGAAGAAGATTCTATAGCATCCTTTTTGTAGAGAGTTGATGAGACTGTGAACATCATTAGAGGTCTTAGAGAGAACATTGAAGAGGCTAAAATAGTCCAAAAGGTATTAAGGTCTATATCCCTTAAGTTTTATCTAAAATTATCTATTATAAAATAAATTCATCATCTTACTTAGTTGAAGATAGATCAATTGCATGGCACCCTTACTGCCTATGAGATAAGAACAAATGATGATATACCATAAAAGAAGGAAGAAATATCCAAGATAGATATGAAGACAAATAAGAGGTTCCAAGGTAATAAACCCAAATATGATGACATATCCAACATTGATGAGGAGAAATAATTTTCTTGATCACTAGGAAATTGATCATAGGCTCAAGGAAGTATAAGGGTTAAATACCCTTCAAATGTTTCAACTATGGAGAGATAGGATATTTTGCTCATAAGTCCCTTCATAATAATGAGAATAATGATGATGAAGATAATGATGAAGGTTGAGATGAAGACAAGAATAAATACAAGAAGAATGTATTCAAAAATTATAACAAGAAAAAGTCATTTAAGATTAAGAAGAGTCTCTACACCAAAGAATATTGTAGCTCATCAGATGAGAGTGAAGACAGTGACTCATAATATGATCATGAAGATGATGTTCCTTATAAAGATGAAGTTATATTTATGGCTAAATAAATAAGTTTCTCACATTAGAAAGAGTCTACTTTGAGTGATTTAGATGATGATAAAGATGAGATGGACTATGAGACTGCATTGACAAATGCTCTTAAAAAAATAAATATTGAGAAGAATATCAATAAGAATATGAAGTCTCAACTCAAAGAATATGAGGATAAATTTAGTGTGTATGAAGAAAGATTGAATTAATATACCAAGGAATATGAATATATGGTCAAGCATCTACGTTGTCAATTAGAAATCCTGTTTACAAGCTTGAAAGTTAAAGAAGATGAATGTTCAAGGTATGTTTCTCAAAATGATTTATTAAAATTTGAGTTAGATAATATGTCTAGTAAGGTAAAGTAATTTGTGAGATTAAAAAAATATCATGTGATCTAGACATTATTTTTAGTGGTCAAAAGCATGCTAGTGATAGAACTAGTCTTTTATACTAAGAACAAAAGATTGTAATTCAAGACAAGATGAAGACTAATCTAAACAAGGTCAATCCTAATTTGAAGATAAATTATTAGAAAAGGAATTAAGGTGATGATATAATGAAGATAAATTATATTTGATAGCCAAATTCCATAAGGTAGGCAAGATTCAATGGATACTATTACACATGTAATCAATTTGGTCATAGGGCTAGAGAGTGTAAGAGACCTGTTAGAAATGAGTTTGCATTGAAAAGTGATGGGGTACATGAGTCAAAAGGTGTGAATAGAGTAAAGTGATTTAATTTTCATGACATAGGACACATTACAAATTTATGTGAAAACAAATTAAGACAAGATACATTTCTTGCAAAAGGTATAGTGTGCTTCAAATATCATCAAAGAGGTCACATTGCTAGATTCTGTAAGTAAAGGCCTACAAGACAAAATAGATTTAATTAAGCTCCTAGAGTGTAAGGATGAATGAATATTAACACATGTAAGCAATAGGTGAAAATTTTGAGTCATGATTAGTTTGTAGGTCCAATTAATTTGTTTTCTATGGTGGAGACAGTTGAAAAAGTTGAAGAGTGCCAAGAGGTCTCATTGTCTACTCATGTTGAGAATGAAGAGATCAAGATTAAGAAGAAGACAAAGTTTTTGGTTTAATATAGTTATAAAGTGTTTATGGATCCAAGTGAACATATTTTTATTATTAATCATGTATCATGAAAATAACATCAATTATCTATTCCTAGTGATGAGGTTCTAAACTGGAAGGTGGATTCTTTAGATGAAAAAGCATGTCATGATTTTTTGTTGCCTCCATACATTATCAATCCAATCATTAAAAAAAATGAGAATGTTTTAGTGGTTAATCATGTTGATTCTCTTAATCCTAAGAATAATAATAAGAACTACAAGTATTATATGACCAGGGAGGAGAAGGAATATGAGGAGTTATGGGAAACTCCTAGTTTCACATTGTTTTAGGACATTGTAAAGTAGGGTGTCTCTACCTACGATTCTTAGGAGACATGTTTTATTGTGGAGAATAAATTTTGAGTGTTAAAATATTCTATTTCAAATCTGAATAGATATTTATGTTTATCTTAGAAGGTATTTTGTTAATGAGGAGCAACAAATTCATGAGCTTGCCCTAGAGGTTTGTGAAGGAGTTATTATGTAGGGTCAGAATGGGTGTTTCTAGATAGCATAATGGGTTTGATTCAATGAAAAGTAGATTTTTGTGTTAAAAATATTTTGTTCACTTATTTTTGGTGTACTCTAAATTTTTTTATAGTCTGAAGATAGGTTTGTGACCAATTGAAGATTTTTGAGTGCTCTCAGTTTTCTCAATTTTTTGCTTAAGGGTAAGTAGGCCTAAAAATGGGTTATATGAAATAAATTTTATAAAAGGTATGAATGATAAATTTTTGGTCCAAAAGTGTGTGATGGCTTTATCCAGGTGTGTGATAAGTTTTAAAGGTGAACATTGACCAAAAAGAGGTTTATTGACTTAGTTTGTTTTAAGATTCTAAGGTTTTAGACTTTACTAGAAATGTGATTTGCCTTATGAGTTGATGTATGAGGATTATTAATAGCTTGAATGGGATAAATGGTTTTTAAAATAAATATTAATAGATATTTTAGGTTTTTTTATTCTCAAGTTATTCAAATATTTGTCAATATGGAGGCATAATTAGCTAATAGGTTTGTGAAGGAATTATGTTTCAGATGATTATCTAGGTTATGAAAATTGGTGTGCTTGTGGGGGCATGTGATAATACTCAATTTATTTAGTTTAAAATATATAATGTGAATTTACTAAAAATTTTGGGCTTTACAAGTTTTAAATAGGGCTACAAGGAGACTAGATAGGCCAAGTTTGAAGAAGAGTAATTTTTGCTCAATTTATCCAAAAGAGCAAGGTATGTTTATTTCAAGGATATTTATCAATTTTTTTAACTAAAATTTTCATAATTGGTGAGTGTCATGAATCTCTACTGATGGTTTTTGTTGTAGCCTAAGAGATAAGGCTAGTAAACATGTGTGGTAGTTCTTCATGGCATATGGAGATATGAAGATGGTCATGTGATGCAATGGTTTAGAATCATAGTGGGAGTCCCTCTAAGATGTTTCTTGATGTGTTACATAATATTTATATGGTTTTTATTATTCTTTATTCATTATTTATGGTTCTTGGTTGAAGAAGAGTATTGGTATGGAGCAAGAGGAAGTTATCAAGGCAAGAAGAGGTAGGCTCAAGGTAAGGGGGTGTTTGTATCATCTTTCCAAGGTCATCCTCTAATATTTTTTATTATTTTATGTCCTCATATTCATATTGTTCCCAATTTTTCATTGTGTTAAAGGGGGATAATGTTCCTATTATGAGAGTGCTTAAAAAGAGAGAAAGAAGGTGAGTTGTATATTGTTATATGATGGTTATTGACATTAATGACAAAGGAGGATATTTTTCGAGTACTGTTAATGATGTCATGGAGGTGTCCAAATGAATATATAAATTTACTTTATACTCTAAGTGAAAATGATAAATTTTTCAATGTGCTTGTCTTAATATGCTTGAAGGAAGCTTGGTTGATCTTCAGTTTTGGCATGATTAAAGATGTTCAGGGATGAGTATGGTTTTATAAAGATATTGAAGAGGTACATAAGATGTTTTATATGCTTTGAGTTTTTATGTGTATAAGTGTAATTCATCTATTTTTCCAAAGTTTTCATCTAGATACTTTGGGTCTAGGGGTAAAAAATCTAAGTAGGCAGTTTGATGACATCACCATTGCCACATGTGGATGAGTCAAGGTTATTTGGTCATATGGTTGTGATTATATTAGTTGCTAGTTTATTTTAACTAAATTTTAGATCATGTATGGAAGCATGTTAAAATATATTCAATGGAAAATTTGGGCTCCCAAGTAGTTTGACAATATTTTCCCATAATTGGCCAAATTTGCATGAGGCAAGAAAGAGTCAAGTAACTAGTTTGATGGTGGAATATATCGCACTTGTGGATGTTTTTAGAGAAGGTGATCATATGGGTTTATTTATTTTTATACCTATTTTATTTTTTATAACTTTCATGTCAAGAACCAAAGTGAAACAAAAGATATACATGTTCAAAGTTGGCCTCCCAGACATGCTTTTGACATAGTTAGATCTCTGGTAGAAAAATCTAAGTTATAATTTTAATTTTTTTATATCTCACATGTGTGAGTGTTTCAAGAGGTTTTTAACACATAATTATTTTATATATGTGAGGAGATCATATGGTCTAAATTTTAGAACATATGCTTAAGTGAAGCAAAAGATATGAAGGTGAAAAGTTGGCCATCTAGACAGATAAGCAAAGGTTCTTATACTTGGTCATTTTTGTACAAGTTAAAGTTTAAGAAAAATTGATGGAGTTAATTGTACCAAGAGTTTATGAATTAGTGATATGGTGAAAAGTGTTGAAATGTTTAATGCTCAGTAGAGATAAATATCAAGCTTCTTCTTAAGATCAACAATGAGTGGGTGATCATATAGATAGAGATGAATAATGTGTATTAAAGTAAATAGGCCAAAGTGATAGTTGTTTATCATTGTTAAAGACCAAGATATGTACAAGATATTAAAAAATAACATCATGTAAAAGTTTTAAGAGTGCACAAGATGAGGTCCACATGTTTAAGGTTTAACGTTTGGTATTAGCAAGCTCTGTGTTAAAGGTCGAGATTCATACAATAAGATTGACGGTGCATATTTAATATATGAAACAAGGAATAAATATGATATCATGGTGTTTGAGGTTTAACTGTGACCATTTGAATTTGAATGTTTTAATTTATAAAAGAAAAACCTAGTGCTCTATATTTTATCTATATATTTTGATAAAAGTAGAATTTGCTCATGATATAAAAAGTGAATATGTAGAGGAATCCAAAGTGCATTTGGAAATATAGATTTTATAACCTGAAAATGAGTACAGTCATAGTCAAAAAGGTTAAAATTTTACTATGTTTCCATATTTATTCTAAAAGTGACCTGAGAAGGATAATTGAGCTTGTATTGATGATATTTCAATATCTCTCAATGAGTTAGATATTAGAGAGTGTTTTTTATTTCATAAGTATGATCTGTGTGCATTATGAAAGTTTAACCAATCATATGCAGTATTAATAAAGTTTTAGAATTCTAATGTGTATTTTTTCATGGTGACTATACATGTAGAATGTTATTTGAGGGATTTGTGCTTAAGTAAAAGGGTACTATGATGGTTATTCACACTTAAGGAGGACCTATAGATCATGTGGAATGGGTCCATGCTTTTGGAAGTGGTACTATGTTTTTATTTCATTAGATGAATTTCTAAATGGGTGAATAGGTCTCCATGAGACCTATAAGAGATAAAAGGGACTTATTAAAAGTTGTAGTTGCGTAAGGGTGACCCATAGATTATATGGATGACATATGAATATTTTATTTAGATTTTTCTTTATATGATAAATTACTTAAGTTTTAAGGCATGCCTAATGCCCAACCAAGGTTTTGATTATCATGTACGATATATAACTAGTGGAACCAAAGATGATGGTTTCTAGACTTGAGTGAGAGACTTGGGAGAGATTTGAGAGAAGCTTGTGTGTGGGTTTTATGGATTGAAGGATAGGTAGAGTTCCCTATGGATGAGTTGAAGATCAAAATAGATTGAGGACTATTTTTATGAATTATACATGATAATTTTATTGGTATAATAGTGTTATTATTGTTTGAGTATGATTAAAGGTGAAGAGTGATAATCATAGGTCCATCATTAGGTGTTGAAGACATCAGTTCATAGGTAGATATGTTCATATGTTTTATTGTGGAAGCTTAGCATCTAAGGGGGTTATAGCCTCCTTACAAGATGAAACTTTATAAAATTCTTGTTATTATTGTAGCTCAACTATATAAGTGTTATAGCACCTTGTGGGATTGTATTCCCACATAATAAGGATTGTAATTACTTCATTAGTTGCATCTATTTAAATTTAGTTCTTGTTATTATAGGATAGTATTCTGATTTTAGGTTCTAGTTGATTTTCTCCCCAAGAGGGTTTTCCACATATGTTCCATGTTATATGATTGATCTTTAATTATCTCTCTTGATCATTGATATGAATGATGTGTATGCTTCATGAATGTTTTTGATAACTAATTAAGAGTTTAAAAGGATTGAAATTGAGATTTGTATTATTTGGACTCACTGATTCACACCCCCCTCTTAGTGATTGTATCTCTAATAATTGGTATCATAGTGAGGTTATTTGGTAAGGGATTGACAACTTGAAGATGATCCAAGGTACAACATGGGTAGTCATAAAGGAGGTTTCTCTAATAAGAAAACACTAATGTTCAATGGAGATAATTATGATTTTTAGATTTCAAGGATGGGCACATACATTATATCCCTACGGTTTGATGTATGACAATTTGTTATTGATGGTTATGTTATTCTTTCTAGTAATTCATATAGTGTTATAGAGAAGAAGTTATTTGAAAATAATTCTAAGAAAATAAATGTTATCTCTTATGGTCTTATATTAACTAATTTCATCAAGGTAATCCGTTGTAAATATGCTAAAGAGATATGGGATAAAATAAAGATCATTTATGAAGGAGATTCAAAGGTCAATCTTTCCAAGTTACAGACTCATAGAAGGTAATTTGAAAGTCTCAAGATGAAGGAAGAAGATTGTGTGGCATCTTTTCTTTAGAGAGTTGATGAGACTATGAACATCATCAGATGTCTTGGAGAGAATCTTGAAGAGGCTACAGTAGTCGAAAAGGTATTAAGGTCTCTATCCCTCAAGTTTGATCCAAAAGTATTTTCTATAGAAGAAAGTCATGATTTTACTCAATTGAAGATGGATCAATTACATGGCACCCTTACTACCTATGAGATGAGAGTAAATGATGATATACCACCAAAGAAGGAATCATCATTAAAGATAAAGATGAAGGATAAGAAGAGGTTCCAAGGTAAGAAACACAAAAAGGATGGCATACATAACATTGATGAGGATGAACTAATTTGTTTGATTACTAGGAAGTTGATCACAAGCTCAAGGAAGTATAAGGGTAAACTACCCTTAAAATGTTTCAACTATGGAGAGATAGGATATTTTGCTCATAAGCTCCCTCATAAGCATGAGAATAATGGTGATGAAGAGCATGGTGAAGGCAAATATGAGGATAAGAAGACATAAAAAAATAAATGATTTAGAAAGCATAAGAACAAGAAGTCCTTTAAGAACAAAAAGAGTATCTACACCAAATAAGGTTGTAGCACATCAGATGAGAGTGAAGATAGTGACTTAGATTATGGTCAAGAAGATAATTATCCTTATAAAGATGAATCTTTGTTCATGGATGAGGAAGGAAGTTACTCACATTATAATGAGTCTACTTGGAGTGATTCAGATGATGATGAATATGAGATGGTATGAGACTACATTGACAAATGCTCTTGAAGAACTGAAGATTGAAAAGAAGATGAATAAGAATATGAAGTCTCAACTCAAAGAATACGAGGATAAATTTAATGTGTTTGAAGAAATATTGAATAAATATGTCAAGGAGCATGAAGATATGGTCAAACATCATAGTTGTCAATTGGAAATCTTGTCTACAAGCGTGAAAGCTAAAAATAATGAATGTTCAAGGTATGTTTCTAAAAATGAGTCATTGAAATCTATGTTAGAGAATACATATAGTAATATAAAGTCATTTATGAATGTGATCTAGAAAATATTTTGAGTGGTCAAAAGCATGCTAGTGATAGAACTGGTCATGAATATGAAGAAGAACAAAAGAAACTCAAAACAAGATGAATACTAATGTGAATAAGTTCAATCCTAATTTGAAGACAAATTATTAGACAAGGAAATAAGGTGATGATATAATGAAGAAAAATTAGATTAGATAGCCAAATGTCATGAGGTATGCAAGATTCAATGGATACTATTACACATTTAATCAATTTGGTCATAGGGATAGAGAGTGCAAGAGACTTGATAGAAATGAGTTTGCATGGAAAAATGATGGGGGTCATGAGTCAAAAGGTGTGAATAGAGTAAAGTGATTTAATTTTCATGACATAAGAGACACTGAAAATTTATGTCCAAATAAGGTAATACAAGATACATTTATTGCAAATGGTGTAGTGTTTTTGAAATGTTAACAAAGAGGCCACATTACTAGATGTTGTAAGCAAAGGCATACAAGATAGAATATATTTAATAAGGCTCTTAGAGTGAAAGGAAGAAGGAATGTTAACACATGGAATAAAAATGTGACAAGTATAAGTCATGATGAGTCTATAGGTCCAATTAATCTATTTGATATGGTGGAGAAAGTTGAAAAAATTAAAGAGTGCCAAGAGGTCTCATTCTCTTCTTATGTTGATAATGAAGAGATCAAGATCAAGGAGAAGACCAAGGTGTTAGTTGAAACTAATTATGAATTGTGTATATATCTAAGTAAACATATTGTTATTGTTGAGAATGTATAATGAAACTAACATCAATTGTCTATGCCTAGTGATGAGATTCCAAACTACAATGTGGATTGTTCAGATGAGAAGGTGTGTCATGAATCTTTATTGTCTCCATGTATTATCAATCCAATCTAAGAATAAAAGGAGAATAATGTAGTGGTTAATCTTATTTTTTATCTTAAGCCTAAGAAAATAATAATAACTACAAGTATTAGATGACCAAGGAGGAGAAGGAATATGAGGATTTGTGGGCAACTCCTTATTTCACATTGTTCTAGGAAATTGTGAAGTAGGGTATCTATCAATATGCTTCTTATGAGATATTTTTATTATGGAGAAGCAAGTTAGAGTGTTTAAATATTATATTTATAATCTGAATAGATATATTTTTTGATCTTAGAAGGTCTTTTGTTAAGGAGGAGACAAAAATTCATGATCTTGCTCTAGAGGTTTGTGAAGGAGTTATTGTACAAGGTCAGAATGGGTGTTTCCAGATGGAATAATGAGTTTCATGCTATGAAAACTAGAGTTTGGTGATCAAAAATGTATATTTAGTTCTTTGTGATGTGATCTAAGTTTTTTTGTGATATGAAGGTATCTTTGTGACCAATTGAAAATTTTTGAGTGCTCTCAATGTTTTTAGTTTTTGGCTTAAGGGCAAGCAGGCCTAAAAATGGGTTTTAGGAATTAAATGTTATAAAAGGTATGGAGGCTTAATTTTTGGTAAAAAATTGTGTGATGTATTTATCTAGGTGTGTAAGAGGATTTAGAGGTTGATGTTGAATATAAAAAGGTTTATTTATTTAGTTTGTTTTAAGATTCTAGGGTTTTGGACTTTACTAGATCAGTGGTTTGACTTATGAGTTGAGTTATAAGGCTCCCTAGTATATTTAATGGGCTAAATAGGTTTTGAAATTAATATTAATAGATATTTTAAGGTTTGTAATTCTCAATTTATTCATATTTTTGTCAAGATGGAGGTGTAATTGGCTAATAGGTTTATAAAGGAAGTATGATACAGAGGATTAGATAGGTTATGAAAATTGGTGTGCTTGAGGGGCCATATGAGAGTGAAATATATATATTTTTTAAATTATTGAAGGTGTCTCCAATATTTTTTTTGGGTTCTACAAGTTTTAGGTAGGGCTACAAGGAGACTAAACAAGCCTAGTTTGAAGAAGAGTGTTTTTTACTTAGTTTCTACAAAAAGAGAAAGGTATTTTTTTCAAGTGGACTTCTCAGTTTTTTTATTGCATGTTTCCCTATTGGAGAGTGTCATGAATCTCTGTTCATGGTTCTTGTGGTAGCCTGAGAGAGAAGGCTAGTAAGCATGTGTGGTGGTTCTTCATGGTGTATAGACATATGAAGAAGCTCATGTGATGAAATGGATCAAAAATTTTAGGTGGAGTCATTCCTAGATGTTTATTATTGCTTTCCATCATATTTATATGGTTTTGTGTGTTATTTATTAATTATTTATGGTGATTGGATGAAGAAGAGTACTAGCATAGAGTAAGATGAAGCAATCCAGGAAAGAAGAGGTAAGATCAATGTAAGGGAGAGTTTGTATCATATTTACAAGGTGTTCATATCTTATTATTGGTATTTTTAGGTCCTCATGATCATATTTTGCCCACTTTGTCATTGTGTCAAAGGGCAAAAACGTTTTTGTTGTGAGGGTGTTTAAAAAGAGAGAAGGAAGTTGAGTTGTATATTGTTATATGATGGTTGTTGACATAAATGAAAAAGGGGGAGATTTTTAGATTATTTTTAATGATGTTATGATGATGTCATGGAGGTTTCCAAGTGAGTGGATGAAGTTCCTTTATAGTCTATGTGATAATGACAAAGTGTGTAATGTGCTTGTCCTAATATGTTTGAAGGAAGCTTGGTTAATCTATAGTTTTGACATGATTAAAGATGTTCAAGGATTATTATAGTGTTTTTAGGATGTGTAATATGTCCCTAATATGTTTTATATGCTTTTATTTCTTGTGTTAATCATTTGAATTCATTTGGTTGTCCATAGTTTTCATGTAGACACATTGAATCCAGTGGCATAAAATTTGAGTAGGTAGTTTGATGACATCACCATTGCCACATGTAGATGATTCAAGGGTATTTGATCATATTGTTGTGATTAAATTATTCCTTATTTTATTTTTTCTAAATTTTATATCATGTTCCAAAGTGAACCAAAAAATATGCAAAGGTAAAGTTGGGCTCCTAGGCAATTTGACAATATTTTCCCATACATAGCCAAATTTGCATGAGGCAAGAAACAACCAGGTAAGAAGTTTGATGGTGGAATATCTTACATGTGTGTACATTTAAGGAGATGATGATCATATGGGTTTTTTCAATTTTGTACTTAGTTTATTTATACTAACTTTTAGGTCAAGCTCCAAGACACAACAAAATATATGCATGTTCAATGTTGGCCTCCCAAACATATTTTTGACATAGTTGGATATGTGGTATAAAAATATAAGTGAGAATTTTAATTTTTAAATATATATCATGTGTGAGGGTTCTAGGATAATATTTTCACATGGTTATATTATCCTATGTGAGGAGATCATATAGTCCAAATTTTAGACCATATGCTTAAGTAGAACAAAATATATGGAGGTACAAAGTTGGCCTTCCAAGTAGATAAGAAAAGGATCCTATACTTGGTAATTTTTTCACAATCTCAAGAAAAATTGATGAAGTTCATTTATCTAAGAATTAAGGAAGTAGTGAGATGTTTCCAAGTGTTCAAATGTTTAACGCTAAGTAGAGATAAAGATCAAGCTTCTTCCAAGGATCAACGGTGAGTGGGGGATCATGCAAAAAGAGATAAAAAATGTGAATTAAATTCAAGAGGTAAAAGTGATAGGTATTTATCATTGTTAAATACCAAGCTACATATAGGAGATTAACAAAGTACATGAGGTTAAATTTGTACAAGTGCATAAGATGAGGTCAACATGTTCAAGGTTTAACATTTGGTATTAGTAGATTGTGTGTTAAAGGTAAAGCTCTGTAAAATAATATATATGGTGTATGTTTAATATTAGTAGCAAGGAGTCAAGATGATATCATTGTGTTTTATTTTTAACTATGACCATTTGCATTTGAATATTTGAATTTGAAAAGTAAAAACTAGTGCTCTATATTTGTCTATATATTTTGATACAAGTAGCATTGGATGATGGTATAAAAAGTGAATATGGAGAGGACTCCAAGGTGCATCTAGAAATATATATTTGATAATATAAAATTGAGAAAAATGAATCCATGAAGGTTGAAATTAACTATATTTTTGTATTTATTCTGTAAGTGACTTGAGAAGGATAATTGAGATTATAATTATGTTATTTTGATATCTCTTGGAGAGTGTTGTAGACTCCATAAGGATGATCTATGTGCATTATGAAGGTTTGAAAAATCACATGAAGTATGAATAAAGATTTAAAATTTAACTATGTATTCATTCATGGTGATTGAGTGTAGAGAATGTTGTTTGAGTGAGTTATGCTTAAGAAGAAGGGTACTTGATGGTTTTTGGCACTTAAGGAGGACCTATAGATCATGTGGAATAGGTTCATACTTTTATAAGTGGTCTTGTGTTCTTATTTTGTTTGATGAAGTGCTAAATGGGTGAATAGGTCTTTATGAGACCTATAAGAGCTACAAGGGATTTATTAAAAGGTGTATCTACTTAAATTTAAACCATAGATGCTATGGCCCACCTATGAAGATTTTTTTGAACTATGTCTTCATATGATAATTGACTTAAGGGTTAAGTCATGCACAATCATTGACCAAGGTGTTGATTATCAAGTATGATATATAAATAGTGAAACCAAAGATGATGGTTTTTATACTTGAGTGAGAGATTTGGGAGAGATTTGAGGTAGGTTTGTGTGTGTGATTTATGGAGTGAAGGAGGGGTAAAGTGCCTTATGTATGAGTTGATGAGTAGAACAGATTGAGAATTATTTGTATGACCAATAGGTCATAATTTTGTTATCAAATAATGTTCTTATTATTTGAGTATGAGTGAAGGTGAAGAGTGATAATCAGAGGTCTATCATCAGGTGTTGAAGAAATCAATTCATAGGTGGATGTGTTCATAGGTGTTGTTCTAGCATCTCAACATATAAGGGGATTGAATCCTCCTTTCAAGTTGAAACTTTTTAAAAATCTAGTTGTTGTTGTAGCTCAACTAGATAGGTGTTGTAGAACCTTATGGGATTGTAGTCTCACTAAATAAGGATTGTAATTACTTGATCAATTTTAGCTAGTCTAAATTAGTTATTATTATTATTATTATTATTATTATTATTATAATAATAATAATAATAATAATATAGTAGTCCAATTTTATGTTCTAGTGGGTTTTCTCCCCCAAGAGGGTTTCCCACATATATCTTGTGTTATGTGATTGATCTTCCATTGTCTTTCTTACTCATTGTTATGAATTATGTGCATGCTTCATGAATTATTGTCATAACTGATTAAGAGTTTGAAAGGATTGAAATTGTGAGTTAGATTATTTGGGATCACTGATTTACCCCCCACTCTCATTAATTTTACTTTCAATAAAATTTTTGGTAGGCAAGGTGTTATGTCGTATAGCAATTTTTTTAATCTTTCTATTTGTCTGGTTTGTTTGAGTGGTTTCTATTCTATTTGGTGATGATCTTGTAGGTAGAATGGGATTATTGTATTTTATCCTTAGTGATGTGTAACTTTACCTAGTCATGGCTTTTGTGGCCTTAGTTTCCTATGGTTTTTGATATTTTGGGGATTGAGTCCCCTTATGTGATCCAAAACCAATTAAAGCTCCAGTCAAAAGCTAATATCTATCCAAAAATAAACAAAAATATTAATATTAGTAATAATAATAAAATTAATAATAATAATAACATTAATAATAATAATAACAATAATAAAAATAATAACAAAAAAAAAGCAATAACAATAATACTAACAACAACAACAACAACAATAACAATAATAATAATAATAATAACCTTGGAAGGTTTGTTTTTCTATGCTTCACTCTCAACCTTGGTCTGTATTGAGTTTTTTATGATGAGTTTTATCTTGATATATTATCATTTCCCCTATAAGTTTTGCATTTGACATTATATTTTATGGCTGTTCAATAATGTTTTTGGGTCTCCTAGGAGAAGACAATGGCTGAAAAATGTTTTTAGAGATTTGTTGAGTATCAATGGCTTTTGTCCTATTAGAATGGGCAAGAGATGTGTTATTAGTTATAACATTTTTCCCTACCTAAGAATGGAACATTATTTTTTAATTTTTATGTAAAATACCCTATTTTGGATCTCAAGGGAGAGGGATTTATTTTATTGAATACTCAGGCCTCCCTCTTTGCCTAGGCTAGGTCTATACCTAGGAAAATTCTATTAGAAATATTGTCATTGATGTCAAAGGTTTAGCATTATTGGTGATAAAGGCCCCACTGCATTTAATGTTTTTTTTAATAAATATATCTTGAATAATATGAGTTAATATTTATTTAATATTAATGAATATATTTTTAGTTGCATATGAGATAAAAGAAGGGCCCATGGAGAAGTCGAAGAGACACAGGGTAAATGTAAAAGAATGATGGGATGCATTTTCCCATGAAGATTCATATTGGGGAACACCAAGAGTCACCAAGTGAAGACAAAAGAGTAAGGGTGTAATTTCTCATGAAGGGACACTTTGAGGAATATGAAAAGTCACCCAAGATAAGGACAAAAGTGGGAAGGACGTTTTTGGTCATGAAGGGTCACCACATGACTTTTCAAAGGCTTGAATATGAAGGGTCATCCAAGATTGGCACCATTTTCCATGAGGATTGAAGGGTCAAAAAGGGGGAAGTCCAAAGGTCATTTGGAAATCTATAAATAAAGGCTTGAGAAGCCATTTGTATATATGGAAGATAGAGGTTGATATGATATTGTATTGTCTAGCTTAGAAGAGTAATTAAGAGAGTTGAATATGATTTGTATTTGTTATATCTAGATTAGAAGAGCAAAGGTGAGAGAGAGGAAAGAGATGTTGTATTGATCTATCATTTGTTGAGATAGCAACATTGAGAGATAGGTGTGTGGTATACACAAAGGGGTTGGTGCTCCTGTGGGTTGGTGCTCACAAATTATTGCTAGGTTGGTGCTTGACAAAGGGGTTGGTGCTCTTGTGGGTTGGTGCTCATGAATTTTTTCTAGGTTGGTGCTAGGTAAAGGGGTTGGTGCTCATGTGGATTGGTGCTCACAAATTTTTGTTAGGTTGGTGCTCAATAAAGGGATTGGTGCTCCTGTGGGTTGGTGCTCACGAATAGTAGTTGGGTTGGTGCTTGACAAAGGGGTATGGTGCTCCTGCAAGCTTGGCTTGTGAATATTGTTTGGGTTGGTGCTCATTCATATCCAAGAGATTTTTCTCTGTGGATTTTCCCACATTGGGTTTCCACGTTATATATGGTGTCTCTCTCTATCTTGTGTGGTGTTTATTATTTGAGTTTTATTACATATCTTGAATGTTTGATTAAGTGGAATTTGGTTAAAGAAAATATTTACAAGATATATGATATACTAATTCACCCCCTCTTAGTATATCCTGTGCTTAACAAATGGTATCAGAGCAGGTTCCTTTTTGAAAAGTTTTACAGCTTGAAGGTAGATCGAGAAAACATGATGGTTGGGTCACAAGAAGGATTTTATATAAATAAGGCACCTTTATTTGATGGAACAAATTATGATTTTTAGAGCATGAGAATGAAGATTTATTTGATGGCCCTTGGATTCAACATATGGAAAGTAGTGGTCGAGGAATATGAAGAGCCATAGACATCTACAATTACTCCAACAGAAAAGAAGGAAAGTGAATGTAATGTTAAAGCTTTAAATGCTATTTTATGTGGTTTATGTGAATCTAAATTTTTTTAAGTTATGCAATGTAAATCTGCTCATGAAACTTGGGTAAAACTTGAGAATACTTACAAAGGTGATGGAAAGGTTTAGAAAGCTAAGTTGTAGACTTTTAGAAGGTAGTTTGAAAGTTTGAAGATGGAAGAAGAAGAACATATAACAAGTTATCTTTTGCAAGTTGATCAAATTGTAAATCAGGTTCAAGGTCTTGGAGAAACATTAGATTAGTCAATGGTGGTGCCAAAGGGTTTTAGATCTCTACCAATGAGATATGATGTTAAGGTTTCGGCAATCAAGGAGATGGAGAATTTAGCCAAGCTAAAGATGGATGAGCTTCATGGTATTCTCACGGCATATGAGATGTGGATAGAACAAGATAAATGATCAAAGAGAGAAGCAGATTTCAAAACATCAAAGAAAGATAAAGCTAATATTCAAGAATCAAGTGATAGTTCTAGTGATGATGAAGATGGCAACAGAGCACTTTTGATTTGCAAGCCGAAAAGTGGAATAGGTAAATATCAAGGAAAATTACCTTTTAAATGTTTTAATTATGGAAAGATTGGACATTTTTAGCTAGATGCCCAGATAAGCTTAATGATGATGAAGAAGAAAAGCCCACATACAAGAATAATTTCAAAGGTAAATATAAGAAGGGATTTGAGAAGAAGAGCCTGTATTCTAAAGATCCTAACTCAGGAGAACATAGTGGAGTCAGTGATTCAGAAGAAGAGATTTTATTCATGGTTATACATGAAGATGATCGATAAGAAGAAGAGGAGGAATCTAAAGTGAATATGGAAGGAGAGCTCATTTGCGCCTTAGAAGAGTTAGAAGCTGTTCAGAAGAAGAATCAAAGATTAAAGCGCCAGATCGAGAAAAATGAACATGAGTCAAAGGAAATGATTGAAGATCTACAAGCACACTTTGAAGAAGCCAAGAGGAATGAAGAAGATCTCACAACATAGTTGGAAATAGAAAGAAAATAATGTAAAAGGTATGTTATTGAAATTGCCTCTTTAAAAGAAGATATTATGAAAGCAGTCAATGATAAAGTAGTTAGTGATTCAAAATTTGAAGATAGCACTAACATGTTGAATAAGATACTAGAAAGTCAAAAAGCATATTCAGATAAGATAGGGATCAGTTTTGAAAAGAAAAAGAGCTATGCTAAAGCTCTTACACAAGAGGAAACAAAAAGGGGAGAAGTGAAGAATATAGAGGACATTCCAAATAGAGAAGGCTAGAGAAAACAAAGCTACAAAAGACAATTAGGTCAGAGATATACAGACAGGTCTTGTTTTTATGGCTATTGTTTTTATTGTAATGGATATGGTCACAAGAATTTAGAATGTATAAAAAGAGCTAACAATTTCAGAAATAAGGAGAAGGAAAGTTAAGTAGAGTCAAGCAGAAGCCACAACTCTTTTGCTCCTCTATCAAGCTTTGATGAGGATACCATAGTATGCTACAAGTGAAACAACTTTGGACACATAGCTCGATATTATACAAGCGTGTTCAAGTTAGTCAAAAAGGATCAGAGCTCCAAAGCACCATTCATCAAGAAGAAGGTTTAGACATGTTCATGGCAGAAGAAATAACATGAAGATTCTATGATGGTTCAGACAGCCCTGCATGTAAGAGGTAAAGATCAGCCATGGTTAATTGATAACAGATGTTCGAGGCATATGATAGGTGATAAAAGTAGGTTCATATCTCTAAAGAATATCAATGGTGGTATAGTGAGATTCAGAGATAAAACCACTATCGGGATAGCTGGAAAAGTTACTTTGAGTTTGGATTATGGTAGAACTAAGACTAAGAATGTTTTATATGTAAAAGGTCTTAAGCATAACCTGTTGAGTGTTAGTCAAATATGTGATCAAGGATATACATTAAAGTTTCATAAAGAAGGTTGTGAGATTAGAATAAAAGATTCAAATGAGTTGATTGTAGATGCTCAAAGGACAAGGAACAATGTGTATGTATTTTTAGATATCTTCTCAAAGGCATGATCAAAGGATACATTCAAAGATCAGCAAGAGGAGTTGGGAGTAATTTCTATTACTTCTTGCCATTGATGTTTAGCATCAAGTGAGGGGGAGCTAAGTGTTAGCTCTAGGTAGGCCCTTTGCCATTCATGTCAAAGGGGGACAATAATAGGTACCGGTACAAGTGTAGAAAATAAGTACAAGGAATAGGTATAAGTTGCTATAGTAAGGGGGAGAAACTGTATGTTTTCAGATGATAGTATGTGTAGGTGATAGGATGTGGTAGTTTCAAGATTGAGGTTGCCATCAATGACAAAGGGGGAGATTGTTGGAAATATTTTCATTGATGTCAAAGGTTTAACATTATTGGTGATAAAGGCCCCATTGCATTTAATGTTGTTTTTAATAAATATATCTTGGCTATTATGAGTTAATATTTATTTAATATTAATGAATATATTTCTGGTTGCATATGAGACAAAAGAAGGGCCCATGGAGAAGTCAAAGAGCCACGGGGTAAAGATAAAAGAAGGATGGGATGCATTTTCCCATGAAGAGTCATCTTGGGGAATACCAAGAGTCACCAAGTGAAGAGAAAAGAGTAAGGGCACAATTTCTCATGAAGGGACACTTTGAGGAATATGAAAAGTCACCAAAGATAAGGACAAAAGTGGGAAGGACGTTTTTGGTCATGAAGGGTCACCACATGACTTTTCAAAGGCTTCAATATGAACGGTCATCGAAGATTGGTGCCATTTTCGATGAGGATTGAAGGGTCACAAAGGGGGAAGGCCAAATGTCATTTGGAAAGCTATAAATAAAGGCTTGAGAAGCCATTTGTATATATGGAAGATAGAGGTTGATTTGATATTGTATTATCTATCTTAGATGAGTAATTGTGAGAGTTGAATATGATTTGTATTTGTTATATCTAGCTTAAAAGAGAAAAGGTGAGAGAGAGGAAAGAGATGTTGTATTGATCTATCATTTGTTGAGATAACAACATTGAGAGATGGGTGTGTGGTATACACAAAGGGGTTGGTGCTCCTGTGGGTTGGTGCTCACAAATTATTGCTAGGTTGGTGCTTGACAAAGGGGTTGGTGCTCCTGTGGGTTGGTGCTCATGAATATTTTCTAGGTTGGTGCTCGGTAAAGGGGTTGGTGCTCATGTGGGTTGGTGCTCATGAATTGTTGCTGAGTTGGTGCTCAACAAAGGGGTTGGTGCTCTTATGGGTTGGTGCTCATGAATAGTAGCTAGGTTGGTGCTTGGCAAAGGGGTATGATGCTCCTATAAGCTCAGCTTGTGAATATTGTTTGGGCTGGTGCTCATTCATATACTTGAGATTGTTCTCCATGGTTTTTCCCACATTAGGTTTCCACATTATATCTGGTGTCTCTCTCTATCTTGTGTGGTGTTTATTGTTTGATTTTTATTGCATATCTTGAATTTTTGATTAAGTGGAATTTGGTTAAAGAAAAGATTTATAAGATATATAATATATTGATTCACCCCCCCTCTTAGTATATCTTGTGATTAACAAATTCTGGTATGTTATGATTGTATGTTCTATTCTAGAACTTCATGGCTAGTAGGATTATATTGCTTTAATTATAACAATAATCTATTCTAAATTTATCTCCCAGGGGACTTATAAATATTTTTTATATAATCATTATTTATAGATACCTAGACCTCTATTTATGTTCAAGATAGTTCCCAATTGAGTCAAATTGGTTAGTTAGTCTTTTGCATTATTATTAGTCTCTTTGAGCCTTGGGACTCTTACTCCATTATCCCAGAGTAGTTTTAGGTCCAATTAAAACTAGATTTAGTAAAAATTATGGTAGGTTGGGTCCCTTAGGGGATTAGAAGGGTTATTTTTGCCTTTCAAAATAACTTGTTCTTATTTGGTGTACATATACACCTCCATGTTACTTATTTAAGTAGTCCTTGGTTATTCACATGAATACTCTCCATCTATATTACCACTTTTGGAACTATTATTTTCACATCCTCTCTCAAGCCACTTCACACGAAGCTTCCTCAACCATCTTGGATATAATTCTAGGTGCACAAAATGCCCCAACATTTTAAAAATCATTTTTTATCATTCATAAATTTTATTCTTACCTTTCCCTTATCTCCTCACTTAGATATCCTTCTAATACATGGCCAAAACATCACTCAATGGCTTGCACATAACGTTCATTCTCATGGGGTCATTAATATTATCATTCAAAAAACACATCTCTATCTCAATTATCCAAGTTATGAGTAGTTTTAAACTTTCAGTTAAAATAAAAATAAAAATATCTTTCAAGGATTTACATTTTTTTATCGAAAATCACATCATATAGTCTCTTTCATTTACTAGTATCTTTTCCTCCACTCAATTGGTATCTATCTAAATAATTTATCTACCCTTGTAAGGAAAATAACTCCACCATAAAATCTTCCTCATCAACATCACACATAGTTAAACCCTAATCACCAAGTGAAGTCATATATAGTATATCCTTACACATTTTTATCATCTCTATAAACTCACTCGTCTCGTGTGCCCTTCTCTTACTTTGCAGCTCTCATCATGAATTATTAATATCTTCTTTTATAACCTACAATTGACTCCAAACTAAGTCTCTCGTAATCTTCCTCAATCTATTATAACTTCACACATGTCAATATTTGTTGGTCTCTTTTATTTGTTGGTCTCTTTTCCTCCACTCGATTGGCCTATATCTAAAGAATTTATATGCCCTTGTAAGGATAGTAACTCCACTATAAAATCTTCCTCATCATGATCACACATATTATAACCTTAATCACCAAGTGCATTCATATTTAGTAGTTTTTGGCACATTTTTATCATCTCTGTCAACTCACCCATCTCTTATTCCCTTCTCTTGTGTGCCATATCTCACCAAAAATTAGTAGGATCCTCTATCATAACCTACAATGGATTCTAAACTGAGTATCTCAGAAACTTCCTCAATATTTTATAACTTCACAAACATAAAACCACTTATGCAAGCCACCCTCTATAACTTTAAACTCTATGTAGGCTTCCCTATCATAGCCCACAACCAAAATGAGGATTTTTCACAACAAGAAGGACACTAATTTACTCTAATACCACGTGGTGAAAACACAAAGATGAGGAAACTAATTAAAGTCTGCCCTCTATATTTTATGTTTAAAGGGTTCAAAAACATTTATTAAAACATATGTATTTAATTAAATATGTGACGTTGCAATTACATATATTCAATTTTATTCATTATCACAACAAAATTATATTCTATTCTATGTTATAATTTGTATTATTCAAAAATAAACATGGAAGAAAATAGATAACTCTACCCTTACATGGCTCACACAAAATTATACCTTTGAAATGGTAGTCACACACTAATCATAGATGAACAAAATAACAATTAAAACCATTCTTGTCCTATTTTATATTTTCTATCCAAGTCCACTAAAAGAATGTCATTATCCTTTATAGCCTCTACGTATTCCCCATCAAAACTTCATATTTTCTTAGATGTTTCATATCTAACTCAGGCATTTCCCATATAAAATAGTTTGAAGCAAAATATAAAATAAATTTCTCGACCTATTGATGGCTTTAGTTTCCTTTTAATAACATATAATAGAAGAGGAGAATTTTTTTTACGTTTTACCTTACTTTGTCAGGTTTTGGACTATGAAATAAAGTGAAAAAAAATATTTTAAGCTTTATCCTAGACCCCATCGACTCTAATGAAGCTATTTTTCATAGGTTATATTTAATCAAGACTCTTGGGCACATAAACACCATTGCTTTAATTCTTTAAGAGCCATGTCAATATTTATATTCCTCTATATGATTGCACACTACTATTTTGGGAAACCAATCTCATTCAAGAATTGTGTGATCATAATCCACAATAAATAATTATTAAAAATATTTCCCAAAAAATACATTTATGTCTTACATAATCACCAAAAACTATTTTCAAATACCATGAACAAATGGTGTAAGGATCTTACATAACACGAATAACACAGAGACAAAAAAAATTTCAAATAGAATCCATTTAAATATTTTGTTCTCTAGGTAATGTTGAGTGTAATATTGGTATTTTATAGGACTAATTTGGGTTTAGTTTTTTCTGAAAATAATTATTATTTATAATTCAAACAAACCCTTTGAAATTTAATTTAAAATTGTTAAGACCTAGTTTGGTCTAAACATGTCAATCCTTGAGGATATATTTTGTTATGTTCAAGACTTGTTCAAAGTATGAACTCCTATAAAATTATGAATGTTGAGGTAAACATAACATATAACAAAATGGGATATGAGTCGCATATCCCAGGGAGATTCACAAGAATGTCTTAATCAAAATAATTAAATGAATATGCAACATTAATGCTTCAACTCCATAATCTAATTCACCAAATAACTATAAAAACCAAATAAACCTCATAATCATTAAAATTAAAGACAAAATTAATATTTGAGAACTAGATCACCATGCATAGTATGCCTAATTCAAAAGATGGAGTATTTGATTTTCAATATGAATGTTGTAAATGAAGGTTAATGTCACCAAAAATAACCCACCAAAAAAATAACATATGGCATGAAAACCAAAAGGAATTCCTCCACACACACAAACACATTAAAAATGAAAAAAGAAAGAAATGAAAAAAAGACAACTAAAAAGGACCTACACTCTATTTTTTTAGTGAGACAATATTTTGTTAGAACCTTTGGATGGTCTTGCATGACTCTATCATGAGGCTAATTATGGAATTTGAGATTGAAATAGGCTAGGATATGTGTCAAATTATGATCACATATTTTGATGTGATATAAATTTTAAGTTTATAATTATACTTTGATCATTGCCTTTTCTTTCTTTAAGTTATGACTTTTACAATTTTATGGATTTTTCTATTCCTTCTTCATACAGTTTTGGAAAACCAATCATGAGTGGAATAAGTGATGAAAACAAGAGGGATTAGACGTTATCACTATATAAGATTACCAAAAGACCATGTTACTAATAAATTATTAGACTTACCCATAAGTAAGTGTGTAATCTCAAAATTGACCTATAAATGCCTCAAATAAAGTGGAATAAAGGGAAGATAGGAATCATAGAATATTCATCCATGTAATAAGTGGTACAATGATGGGTATAGATATAGATAATAAAATAGGTGTAATGTGGTATCATGAAGGTGGAATGGGATATCCTTATGATATCCAAATAAATTATAAGTTGTACTAATCTACAAAATTACTAGCATAATTACTAATGAAAGTAGTAATCATCCCAATAGAAGGGGAATATAAATGATTTGAAATTAATGCATAAGAAATAAGATAAAGGATGTTACCTTAGTTATAATGTTAAAATAAAGGTTGAAATTAAATATCAAAGGTTTGAATCAAGTAAACCATGATGTAATAAGCATTTCATAAATGTAAATTAATGTGTTTAAAAGTAGTGATAACCATAATACAAGAAATATATAAACAAGGCATCACACATGTTCATAATAAAATGTAAATATCAAAAAAAATAATATGAAAATATGAATAATAACATGATATTAGACAAAGTTATAATCAATATTGTTGATATATCTCTCAACATACATCATCAATAACATCATATAGGTTATAATATAACTGAAATCTAACTTTGTTCATAGTATTATCTATTTTTACAGAGTCATTCAAGGAACTCATGACATGAGATATCCATCAATAAATTAGGGTTATATGAAGAATAAGTATGATGGAGTGGTGCCTTCTATTAGGGATAATAAATATGAATAACTTGCATTAGTTTGTGATTGATATCCTATAACATATGAGGAGGTGCAAGTAGAGAATAAGGGTGACCTTTTAAATGAGAATGGTTTGGATAAATTTGCTACGAAGTAGAAGGTGTAAGATATAAAAATTCATGAAAATGGTATTGGAGTAATCTACATATGTATGTATGGTGTGTATCACACTAATTTAAAATGAAATATACTTCCATGTGCTTTGGGATATAATTTAGAGATATCTTAGGAAGTGGTAGGATATTATCACTAGAAAGTGGTGTTCCTTAAAGATGAAGGATCTCAATGTAATGTTAAAGCTATCATTAATGTGTAGAAGTATGTGTAGTCTTGAAATTAAAATAATAAGTGTGAATAAGAGGAATTAACTGGGAAGGTATATTATATGTAGTAGGAACAACAATTTTTAGTTATTGCTTTTAATCTAAGAATCCCTAGTATACTTTAAAATTATTCATAGAATGACTAGATATCTTGTGAAACTCAAAATATGGCTCATATACCCATCGTGTAGGTGGAGATTCATAATTTGGAATGGGTAATACTTCACCAAATAGATCACCATGATTTATAAATTTATGAGCAGATTCCTGAGTAAGTTATGCAACTATAAGAGATAGCCTTGGTTCTTGTTAGGTTAATTTTGTCAACATATTAAGGGGAAAGATACTCTAAGGAACAAAAAATCTATTGAACCAATATGGTATTATCCTAACATGATGAATGATCATACTCCAAATAGGATTATAACTGACTAGATTAGAATGGTAATAATTTTGTATCTAATACATCTTAGAATAATGAACATCAATAGAATAAGAATAAATTTTAGGTGAAATATTAGGAGAAGGAATGAAATATAATGAATGAATACTAACTAAATGTAAAGTGGACTTATAATAATACTATAAATAATATTGATAATGAATAATTTATACATCCTTGGCTTGATCATAACCTACTAAGGATGGGTCATCTAGATAATATCCATCATAATAATCAATTGTATGAATATCGATAAGGAATGCATCAATTACTCTCTTAGTATAAGAAGAATGATGAATTAGATTTTTAGGCATGACTAATGATGTGGTAATTTTTTCAGCTCACTTTTGGTGAGAATGACGTTGTAAATAAGGATATAATTAAGCAATAATAATATAATGGAGATATAAATTATGATCTTAAGACTGATCTCATTAGGTTAATAATCATAATAATATAGTAAGTTAGGATCTATATTTCCCATAATTTTATAGTGTCTATTATAACCTTGGTTAGAATTAATGTAATAATTGAATCATTGATATTTAAGAAAGATAATTCTAAGTAAAGGCTTAAGGATAAAAAATTTAAAGACACCATGTTCTTAGAATTGTTCAAAAGTACAAGGGTTTATATCTCCTTAAATCTTGTATATAACACTATTATGAGTAAATTTGACACATTGACAATCGAAAGAAGTAATGGTTCCCATGCAATGTATCTAGTGTCATCCAAGTGAAATATTATAGGATAGTAGAAAGTAGAATCCATGAACTTAACATGGACCATGATAGGAGGGACAATGATGAGGAGCTAAATACAATTGAGATGAGTAATTTTTCTTTGATCATATCTGTAACATGTGCCTTGTGTATATTTTAGGCTACATTCAAAGTATCCAAGAATTTTAATGAAATAAAGGGATGTTGTTAAAATTACCCTTTATTTAGGATAATTTATTTTATCTTAATATTATTTTTAATGTGTAAGGAGTTTATATTTATATGAATTATTAAGTCACATAAATCAATATTCCATGAAGTGTCACTCACCTCTTTGTGCTCCCTTAGGATTTGAGAGTTACTTGAATGAGTAACTCCTTCCCCCACATGGAACACACCTCTTTTATCTTTTTAAGGGACTAAGACACAAGTGGCACACATTTAGGGTGCTTGTAACATCATAATGGGATTTTATGTAACTCTTGTTTTCCTCTTATAGCTCTATAAAATATCCCTTCCTCTCTTTTACTCACTAATATTATTATAGCTTTCTATATTATTCTCTTGTGCTCTTGATTAAATCTTTTACTTTTGGATATTTTGATTAAATCCTTCTAATAAGATCACATGGGTTTTTCTTTGATACGTTCGGTTTCCCACTTTAAAAATCTTATCACTTATGGTTTTCTTTTGAGAGGTAACTTATTATTATTCATTATTTTTTTTCTCACACTTTTATGCTATGTAATTGATGACAATTATCAGGTTAAAATCCTATATGTTATTAGTGTTACAATCATCTTGTTGACATTTTAAAAAAAAGTATGCATATTTTTAATGAGATTTCACAATTTTGTTTTGCAAGGGATTTAACCCTTGATACCTATTTAAATACATTACTTTCTCCTTGATTAAATTTTGTGGTTTATAATTTTTTTAGAGGATATTTTAGCCACATTAATATCAAGAAAAAAAACCTCCTTTTTTAATTAGTTTTACTAGTAATTCATTGCTAATTTTTTTATGAGCATTAAACATTTTTAATATCTCTAGTTTGTTAGCAAGTATATTCTATTTTTTGCTCATCTAATTAAATTACTCTTTTTATGCTAATTTTAGCATTCTATAATTTATTAATATCTCTATTTTAGACTAAAATAAATTAAAACAAGAGGATATTAGTCAATTTTTTGTTGTAAGAGGCTTGGTCATTACCCCTTGACCATTTTAGCAAAGATTATTATAGTTTTTTTCCTAGATCACCACTCTTTTAGGTTTTTATTTTCTTCTTTGGCATCCTATGGTGCCCTCTTTACTAGTTTCACCGTCCTTTTCTTATTTTTATCATGTGATGCCTTATTTTATCATACATCTAGGATCTCCTTAATAGATTCAACATCTCTTTTTATCAACATACCTATTTTTTTCATAATATTTTCTCTTGTTTAAATAGAAAGATGTTTCTCTATTTATTTATCTTTGGACATTTCATTCACTAATATAGATTTATAAGGCATAAAACTTGATGGAAAAACTTCCTTATATTGCCTTCTTTCCTATGGCATAGAACGTTTTAGGTATTTTTCCCTATATTATCATACTTATACATTTTCTTATGTAAAGGCATTTTACAGAGGCATTTATTTACTACACCACTCTATATTCCTTTAGTTGATATTTAGATTTTTTTCCCCTTAAAATATTCTAAATTCTTTTGATTTCTTCTTTTTGTTAACTGCTTAAGTCACCTACCATTTTATCAAATGAACATTTTAAATTTTTTTCCACATCTTAATCTTTGTTATCCTTTAAATGATATTGATCAGTTATGAAACTTTTCTAAACTCACCTTACTTTTCTCTCAAAATATAAATCAAACTTTTTTTATTCAAGGACGTATGACTTCTATGATTAAGAATCTTTTCCTTTAAAATAATTTTTGACATTCTAGGTCACTAATGCACCTTCATTTATTTAATCAAAAATAAAATAAAATAAAAAACATTTCACTTTAGGGTACATGTTATCATAAGTTCTCCTCAATTTAGATTTTGTTTGTGATTTCATGCATTGTTAGGAATATTTCCTCCTTTAATTTCAAAATAAATATCTAATCAAACACCTTTTAAAATTTGTTTTGAAAAAAAAATATTACACATAAATAATAAGATTTTCATTCCTTTGATCAAAATTTAAAAAAATATATATAAGGAAATATTCTCGTTAATTTTTTATTTACTCCACTCATTTTATTTCCTTATTATACAAATATCATAAGCATAAGAAGTGATTTTTTGAAATAATGAGGTCCTCTACTTAAATTTTTGATTAAATAGACCCTTTTTTAGTTGATGTTATCTTTTTTTATCAACTTAGAAAGGTTATTATTGTAATTATATATCCTTTTTTTTGATCTCATTTATTTATCACTTTATATTTTGCATTCAAACAAAGTCATTCCTTTGGTTTATTAGCCCTGGCTATGCCTTTATTATCTAAGTGATTTTTTACCTATTAACTTTTTGGTAATTGAGAGAGAATTCAAAGCATAATGACTCAATTGTTGCCCAAATTTAAACTCACGTCTGCCAATTATCATTTATGGAAATCCCATATTAAATATATTTTTACTTTCAAATATTTATTATGCATATTAGATGACACAGACCCTCAACCAGATACAAAGAATACCTCTGCCAAAATTTAAGAGAAATGGAAAATAAAAAATGACAAGGCCTTAGGATTGATTGGCATGGCCATGACCCACAAATTGAATTTTCATATTGATATCTGTTCTCCTTCCTCTAGTGCTTAGTATAAACTTAAATTTATTTATGACATTGTGAATGAATCTCATAAAATTCAAATTTTGGATCGACTATCTGATTTAAAGTATAATGACTTCAAAAATATGGATGATTTCTTGATTAAAGTTCACTATTTGCATTATAAATTAACTAGTTTAGGTGTTAAAATTTTATATTTGAATTTTATTCATATTATCATGAAAAAGTGTTTGCCTTGACCTTTTTAGTAGTTTATTACTAATGATCATTCATAACTATCTTTTGCTACTTTATCTACTTTACTGATGCTTGAATTAATTTGAACTTTATTGCATCAAGAAAAAAAATTGATTCAATTTGGTAGTATTAAGACTAATTAAAATTCTTTTGTTTCTGAACACCAACATATGAATGGAAAAGAACATGCTAAGTCCAATAATACACATGAAAATAAAGATCCAAAATCTAAATATAAACCTAAATCTAAACCTAAAAAAAAGTTAAAATAAGAATTATAAATTTTGTGATGAAGCAATGTATTGTGTTGTCTATCTCATTAATATAATTCCTACTAAAATTGTTATAAACATTACACCTAAAGAATCCTATAGTTGTAGAAAACCTAATTAAAAACATTTACGTTTTTTTGGTTGTGATACATTTATTCATATTCTAATTAAAAAACATAAAGATTTAGATTCTAAAGTAGATACTTTTATTTTTGTTGGATATGATTGTAGATGAAATTTTGAGCTATTAAATTTAATTGTGAAATTGCCTCAAAACACCCAAAATATCAAGCTACATAATATGAAAGATTATGCAAATAATTCAAAAAATATAAACATGAATCCTACCAATTCCTTGATTTAAGTAGCATCGATCCAAGATATTTAAGTAGATTATTAATTGTATATTTCCATGAAATCCAAATTTTTATATGGTGATGGATTGATTCATTGATTTTGATTATAGATTCATGGATTAAGTGGAAATTATATGGATTAAATGGTTATTTTCTAGGTCATGTTATTGTTATTTAGTTTTAATGGAGGATTGTGTTGTATATATAAGCCAAAGAGGTAAGATCTATGGCTCACATTTAAATTTTATCCATGATGATAAAGGGTGGAGTAATTTCCAAGGAATTAAAATTTTCTTGGAATCCTATAGAATAGAGGCTTTTAGAGAAGAGGGGCCAAGTTAGAGGAGATTCTAGAATTAGAGAATTCTATAATGTATTTAGCGATTAATTAGGATTAGTGAGGGATTAGGATATGGATTAGGTGGATTATTATTGACTAGGGGTGTAGGAGATCCAAGAATATACTAGGGTAAGTGGGTAGGTGGTCATGAAAATTTTAAATTCCCAAATAATGGATAAGTGGGATTATGATGGGATAAGAAATAATTTAGGAACGATAATTAATTGATAGGGGGAGAAATAAGGTTAGTTAATAAATAAATTATTAGTGGGGATACTAGATAAATGTATATAATTAGGATAAATGTGATAAATTAATAATATTAATTATAATAATTAAGGCAAGCATAATTTAGTGTATATATTTTGATCCTCTTTGAAAGGGAATTATTAGTTAACAAAGTGGAAGGAGTAATGACCTTTCAAATAAAAACCATTTCTTGGATGAATTTAGTAAATTATTTTAGTGGACATGGATGAATTTAGTGAATTATGTTAGTGGATATGATGCCCCATTGAGGGGACATACGGTGAAGAATGAGATGGATGGCCACTCGAAAGATTAAATGAGGGGTGGGATGTGATTGATAGACAAGGAGATGAAATTCTAGATGTTGAGATAAATGATAAAGAATATGAATTCAAATCGATTAGTTAGCTACAAATTGATGATTCACTTAGTAAATACACATGTACAAGTAGTATATATGAATTTTTTATAGTTGTTGACACATCCAAAGGGTGAATCAATCATAACATGAGGATGAAAATACAACAATTCATAACATTTTGACATAATCCAAGTAAGGATGCATGTAAGGGAGAGATATAGGCTAGGATAAGATAATGATCTAATAAGATTAATGATGATTTTAGTACAAAGATGATTTTGATTGATATGATGAAATAGATGAGAGAGAAGGAATGATATGGTTAAATGACCAAAATGTAAGAAAATGTACTATATTACATCAAATTAATGAGATACAATCTGATTAAGAGAGATGATACCCCTATTAAGGACACATGAAATGAATCAATAGATGATAATAAATGTATGATCTCAATCATGCCCTAAATAGAGATAAAAACCATAAAATTTGAATCGATCAATCAGTGATTATGGAATAAAGGATGGAGGTTATGCTTTTGTTAGGCCCAATCAATATGTGCAGGTGATTGATAAAAATATTAAGGAGGTGATCTTGAGGATGGTGACTGATCAATAGACTATTTATTTAATTATTTATATTATGGATAAATGATTTGATGCAATACTTGGAGATGATTTGATTACAAATGATGAAGAAAGAGGAGAGAGTGGTTGAGTTGTCTTTATACATGTTATGTGATTAATTGTTGCCTACATCGTCTGAAATGACCTCAAGCCAATGGAGTTTAGATTAGAGGATAAAAAAGAATGATTTATTATAAGGTAATTATGATGATGATGATGATGATGATGATTAGACTTGTCAGTGATTAGAGAGAGGATGGACTAGGATAAATGATGAGAAGTTAGATTATTGATGATTAAAGATTGGATGTTGATGAATGTATTTATATTATTAGATAGATGATGGGGATGTAGATAATCAAGACATCACAAATTTCATAATTATCATCATAGTCTTATCAATTTAATAAATATATCACTTAGCATTTTTTCACCATGATATAATTATGACCAAAAGGACATTGTGCCAAAGTGCATGGGTAAATAGTGAACTCTACATCATTGAGGGCACCTAAAAATATCATTGTAGCTTTGGTGACCTCATATCATCCTATTTAATTTCCTAATAAAAAAGAGACATGATGTAGCATAGACTCAAAATAAAAATACAATCAAATATTTATGTGATAAAGACATGAAAACAAGCCAAATAAAACATACACATAGAAGTATCTACATGTAATGTGACATTGTCTTATCTAATTGCCCTTATTAGAGTTTGATGTGAAAGTGGATCGAAGATACATATTTGGATAAGATATAGACTTGGAGTATAATAGTTATGATGATTTTATAAGGTTATGTATTTAAACAAGGTATGGATTTGGGGTATACTAGGGAGTATGATTAAGATAAATATGCATAAGACATAAGACAAGACAACTAGAATGTTAAGATGTCATAGGATAATGATAAGACCATGAGGACATAATACAAGATAAAATGACAAGATGATAAGGTAGGATGATAATTAGATGGGAAAAAGAAAGGACTAGGATAAGATGATTGGGATACTCAAGACATATGACAAAATGATACAAGACGAGATAATGAGATGTTTTTGGGATTTTGTGGATTTTATAATTTTTTTGATTTTTGACATATTTAAATTTTTATTTCTTTTTGGGATATGTATGTACACTATATAAATGGGATTAATATCAAAGGGAATACTAGTCCTATTAATAAGGATAAATATATATGGAATAATGGATGAGATGACAAAAGGATGAGGGTGATGCAAAAAAGTGGATGTGGATCAAGGAAGAATGTGAATAGGGATTACTAGTGACCACATCATGAAGGAATCATATCTTTAGTTATTTGAGTATAAATTAAAGAATACACCAAGATGATTTCATAATATTTCATAAGACATTTTACATTTTATTACGAAGGTTAAGACTAGAAGGACTGATTGACATAATATGATGCATAATATGATGGTAGATGATGAGTAGGAATAATAGACAAAGAGATATGGATGGATTTTCCCTGAAGTGTTGAGATACAATGTATAAAAAATATTATTTTACAATTATTTTGTGTATCAATTTTCATCATGGTACTTGCTCAAGTTGCCAAAATATTGGTTTTCACCATTTGATGAATGTTTTTTTAATTATATTATTATGTTTACTTTTTTTAATTTTTTGTTTAATTTTTGTTTTATTTTTAAGATGTCATTTAGATTTATTAGAGGTGGTAGAGAATCAATACTATATATTATTTATTTATATTTCAACCAAAACCTATTTTATATATATGTGATGCTAGGACCATGCTATTAAAGCTAGATTCCTAGATGTTCTGTTGGACTTTATTGAATCTTCAATTAATGTCCTCTAGAGATTTCAACTAGGTGTCTCTGTAACCCCTACGAGTGATAATGTTTCCTAGCGATTTGAGATATGGTATGGGTGGGAGCATGTCACGATTTTGATGATGAGATATATGATGTGATTTAGGGATATGAGCATGATGGATTATATGATGAGATGGGGAGAATAAGTGGGGTTTGATAGTTGTATAAACCATTAGATATGGTGGAGGGGATTATTTATATTGATGCCATAAGTATAAGGGATATAAAACCTTTTGATTTTTATATTATTTTATCCAAACATTAATAGGATGGTCATCCATATGATTAGTGAATCTGATATTATTTTTTTATGTTGATTGTTGATTTTGATTTTGACTTTGGTTTCCTCCTAGTGCCTAATTATGGGCTTCATGATAGGGAAGTGAATTTTGACTTGATAAATTATTTTGATATAGATAAACCCTTAGAACATTAAGGATATCTATACTAAAGGATGACTATTTATGAATTATATAATTATAAGACTCTTCTTGAATTTAATTAATTAGATTTAGATCATAGAAGGATTGATTATTTGATAGGATTAACTAATTATGGGCTTGGATCATTTTATATTTGGCATATGATATTGCATGTAAAGGAGAATCCAATAATGTATGTTCCTATTCATAAAATTCATGGAGTGGGATGTAGGTATTATGTAGGAGAGGTGGATGATTAAGTATGTGTGGTGTATTAAGGGGATAATGGGTAACTCAGTCCTCATAGAGGTCACTTGGAGCCCTATCCTCAATGTAAGAGAAAATGTGCTCAAGAATCTAAAAATGATCACTAAGATTATTGAGGGAATTAAATCTAAAGCTGATTCATATCCAAATTGATGATCTTTGATTGATGTAAAATCAACAATTGTGTTATAATTTCATCACACTAGGATGGATCAAGAACCATGCCTTCTGACTAGTCTATGATATAGACATTCAAAGAGATAGGTGTTGCTTTGACCTTCATAGTCTACAAGGGATGATGATTATGAAATTATTTTTGATTCAAATATCATTGTTGAACATGATCATGACCATTTTGATGTAGACTTTATCAAGGATGTTGATGAGGTATTGTTTCCCATAGATGATTATTTAGTAGGAACCATATGAATGTCTAAAATTACCTCCATCACCCTAGAATTAGAAAGGTATGCATTAGGTTAAATGGATTTTTGAAGATGGGGAATGTGATGTGAATAATACAAAAGGATGGTTCAATCAAGGATGGTTGTGGGACTAATAGGATTAGAGTCATGACCTTGGCTACGGAATAGATAGGCTTGATTATAACTGGGGAAAAAATATTAGCATACACCCTTTTGTAGACTTATAGGAATGGATGCATTGGAATATACCTAATTTTAATTATTGCAATTATAAATTAATTTTTGGATATAATCTCTAAAATGGTGACATTTATTAATGGAATGCCTATGGACTTTATGATATATATAACATATTTTGGGTTGATATCATGAAGGCACACACATAGAAAAATCTAGAGGTCATGTTTGAGGGTGGAAAATCATGCCTATGGACCTTAATTTATAAAATATGGATTCCATAGAGAAAGGGAGAAGGGTATATATCTTGTCCATGAATTTAGATGTGGAAGGATTGGACTGTGTTGTGGAATAATGTGATGGTGGAGTGTAGTATTTTTTATGAGGAAAATAGGAATAGGACAAGGTTGAGAAGCTAAGTTCCTCTTTTCCAGCAGGGCAGGGGCTTAGACTATGATGGATAAATAGAGAATTTTACTATAGAAGGGCACAAACTAGGGGTAAGGTGAGTTTGATGGGGTCAAGACTTTAGGGAAGTTGGGTCACTATCCCATTAGGGTACAAATAGATAACATATATGGGTTCAATCACTTAACTAAATGATATATATCCCTAATATTTATACTCTATTAGAACACTAAGCATATATTAGTGCATGGTGGTGAAATCTATGGTCACTATTCCATTAGTACTATGGCAAGTTCATGGATGTTAATTTCACATCATGTTTCCCCTAGAAAATAAAAATAGGATAGTTTGTGGATGGTTTTTGATCCTCCAAGAATCACCACAAAGATTCAAAGAGGAGAGCATATTACATTGTAGCCCTTGGGTGAGAGATAAGCAAACCAAAAAAAGATTAATTCCCTGATCAATTTAGATATTTACAAGATACACAAAAAGATTTATATAAAATGATATATATATACACACATACATACATACATACATACAAAAATATTTTTAAAAATTCCAAAATGTCTTTAACATTTAGCCTACAAGATAAATGATTAGCAGTTTAAAGATATGTGGTCTTCAATCATTCATCAGATAGGCAAATGGTTTAGTCACTTTTTCAAATTGGCAACTTTGACAATCGATCCTACACATAGTTGTTAATTTTAAATATTTTTCCTTGGACCAAGGAAACATTTGAGCACACATAAATTTAGTGTACAATAAAAATCAAATAGATGATTAGAAATAATGTTTTATCTGAGACTAATCAACCTAAAAAATTTATGATTAGGAGATGGACCGAGTTTTATCACAACACTATTAATGGCTTAGTATGCTGATACAAAAGAAGATCTATATCAAATTCATCAAGTAGGACTTATAATTATTAAAATAATACAAACTATTATTAAAATAAAAAAAAATGATAAATTACTATTTTAAATTTCAATCTATATACTTATAACCCAAATTTAAATAAATACTTAAAATTCTACACAAATCAAATCTAAAAAGTTAGACATTTGACTAAAAATAAAATGCTAAATTTTGAAATTTCAAACGCTCACCTAAAACCCAAAAAGTATCAAAGTCTTTAAAAGCTTTGACTAAAATTTCTTAATAATCCTAGAACCTTCATTCTAATTTTGAAATTAATTCCCTTAGTAAATGGGTTGATAAATAAAATAAGATAGACATTTGTAGTCAATGTGTAGCTCAATATAGACACCTATAGTTGTAATGTAAAGTTATTACCCTAGTTTGTAGGTGAGTATTAAATGGAGTGATTCATGAGACTTTTAAAATTTCCAATAGATGTTTCAAGTCACTATCATAATAAATGATATGGATATATAGGGTTCAAAATTTAATATCCTAAAAACTATTATATCGACAAACTCTAATCCTATGCTTTTTATGGAGAAAATCTCAAGAAATAAGTAAAAGAATCTAAAATCCCAAGTACCTATTGTGCTCAATAAAAACTAAAAGTTAAGAAAATTTTATATGTAAAAAGCATCTGTGAGTTATTTATATTGTGTTTTTTATGGTTTGTACATGGAATATCTAAGAAACTGTCAAGGAGGGGGCTTCAAACTCAAGACCTTGGACAGGATCAAAGAAAATCTTATATGTTTGAGGCAGAAATAGACTCAATGGGTAGTGACTATTTGAAAAAATGTCATAAATTGGTATGGTCTCATGGACTATAGAAATTTTAGGATATGCATAGAGTATATTTATTGAAAATACTTTGAAAATTTTAATCAACATTTAACATGTGTAAATCCAAACTTTATGATGTTTACCAATGCTCTTTCAAGCACACATGGAAATGGGAGCTCTAAGATAAGGTATGAACATCCATCAAATATGAAAGTTCATGACCTATAATTTGAAATTTGGTTGTAATCCTACAAGTAAAAAACATATATTACTAAGTCTATATGTTATTTATAGGCTTTTGTGATCCTTGCACATTAGAAAATTTTAGATGTCTTTGGCAAAATATTTACCTCCAAAAATTAGGGAATCATTTATTTTTCTTTGAATTTGGAATGGTTTTAACTATCTATGCTTTTCAATTCTAAACGAATTTATAAGGATATAATATATATAAAAGGTAAAATATAAAATTGTTTTGCTAGTCAAGGAACAATAAATAAGTGATTTGATTTAGCAAGATCTTGAAATAAACTAGTCCAAAATAGATTATGATAGTCGATAAAAACTACTAGTACTATTTGATATTATAATAGACCCGAAATGACAATGGTAAACCTACACACAAATTAATAACTAAGTAGGGGCATAAATATTTTAGAATCATAAATTTTTGATAAACTTAGGATAGCATAGAGATAATTTAGAATAAAAAATTACTATCATTGATGGTTTTATAATATAGCTAGATGAGAAATATTTTTTAATAAATAGATGAGTTATACACTAATTATATCTTAATTATAAATAGATTTATAGATGAGTTAGTATTCAGACTTAACATCTTGTTATTAAATATAACATACTATAACTAAATAAAAGACCTTATAAAAATGGATTAAAAATATATCAGGTAATAAATTAAATACAAAATTGATCAAAGTCACTTATCTCTTAGGAGTACAAATTAGATCTTTCCAAAAAATCACTATTTAAAAAATAATTATGCTAAGTCACTATTCTCCTACAAAGTCATAGATTTGGCTTAACTATAACTCACAAACTTAAAAATATATCTAACAAAAAACAAGGTAGTTCAAAGCTACAGATTTTAGTTTAGAATTTTTGATCACTTTAAACTAACTACAAACATATTAATGTTTTTGTGGTCGCCTATTCTCCTTTTTGTAGACCTACAAGCTTATCCACATACTATAACTCAAGTAGATCAAGTCAAGAGGAGGTCAATCCCACTTTGGTTGCCAAAATGTTGATGAAATTTTGAGCTATTATATTTTATTATGTAATTATCTAAAAATACCCAAAATATCAAACCACCTAATAGGATCTATTGTGGAAACAAATGAAAAAAGATAAAGATGAAACTTACCAATTAGTTCCTTCAACTAGACTCCCTTAAAGATATTTAAGTAGATTGTTGATTGTATATTTCCATGGACTTAGAATTTTGACATGGTGATGTCATAATTCATTGATTTTGATTATGGATTCATGGATTAAGTGAAGATTATATGGCTCAAATGGTTGGTTTTAATGGAGGAGTGGCCTATATAAATAATCCAAGGATGGAAGATCTATGTCTCACATTCAAAGTTGAGCCATGAGGATCAAGGGTGGATGAATTTCTAAGAAATTAAAAATTCTTTGGAAGCATCTAGAATAGAGGCTTATAGAGATTTGGGGATAAGTTAGAGGAGGTTATAGAATTGGAAAACTCTATAATATCCTTAAGGATTTATTTTAATTAGTGAGGGACTATGATAAGTATTAGGTGGGTGATTAGGGAATAGGGGTATAAGAGATCCTAAAAATAGGCTATGGTAGGTGGGTAAGTGGGTTATGGGAATTTTAAAATCTCAAATAATGGATAAATGGGATTAGGATAGGTATTGGTGGGGTATAAATAAGGTTATTGAATTATGAAATTATGAGGGGGGCTATTAGATAAATGTTTACAATTATGATAATGGGGAAAAATTAGTGGGATTAATTAGAATATTTAATTAGAGTAGAATTTAGTGTATTTGAAGATGAATCATACAAATATTATAGGGTGTATGATCCTCAAACTAAAAAAATCAAGTTTATAAGGAATGTTAACATTATTTAAAATGGTGTACTTGATTTTGCTTCCAATTTGGATTCTCTTGATATAATTTTTGCTTCTTTTCCTTTTGAAACTAGTGATGATCACAATGATGTGTTGTATAATTATGTTTTTCATTAAATTACTTATCCTTATTCTATTCTTACCCCACCTAAATCTATGCCTAAGTTGGTCAAGACTATGATAGAAGTCTTTTGAATTCATGTGGATCTTAATGATACTTGTAGAACTAGGCAACACTTTTGTAATTTTGATTTGATGTCTTAACTTATGCAGAATAATGATCCTCAAACTCTAAAAAAATCTCAAGGTCACCCTCATTGGAAAAAAAAAATGAATGATGAATACAACTCTTGGATTTGTAATAACACTTTGGACTTATTCTCACTACCTAAAGGTTATCATTTGGTAAGTTATAAATCATTGTTTAAAACTAAGTTAAATTATGATAATCAATTGAAAAATATAAAGATAAATTAGTCATTAGAGGTTATTTTAGATTAAAGGAACTGACTATAATAAAACTTTTTATCTTGTTACTAATATGTCCATAATTAATTTTTTTAATCTTTAGCTACTGACATACATTGGCATGTTTATCAAATGGATGTCAAGAGTGATTTATTAAATGGTGACTTACATGAATAAATTTTCATGTCTCAACCCCCTTTTTTTATTAATCAAGGTAATGAACATATTTTATGAAAGTTAAACAAATATATTAATGGTTTAAACTAATATCCTAGAGAATGGTACTCTAAAATGTATCAATTCTTTATAGTTAAAGGCTTTACTCATAGTTCTAATGATCCTAATCTATCTATAAAAAATACTCCAAATGGGAGAGTTATCATTTTGTGTATGTTTATTACTTAATCATAACTATTAGTAATAGATAAATGGTTTATTTCACTAAAAATTCTTTTAATAATACCTTTTAAATTATTGATTTGGCTCCCCTACATTACTTTTTAGGCATTCAAGTTTGGAAAGAAAAGGATAACATCTCTATTTTTGAAGCTAAATATGCATATGACTTATTATCTAGGTTTAATATGTTAGATTGTAAACCTATTTATACTCATTTTGAAATTGGTTTTAAATTAATTAATGACATGGAAATAAAAACTATTGATCCAACTCTAGAAAGACAATTAGTTGGTATTTTGAATTATATTATACTCATCCTAATATTGCTTTTTCTATTAGATTGGTTTCTCACTTTATGTCTAAACCTCAGGATACTCATTTTAAATATGATAAAATAATTATTTATTATATTAAAGGTAATATAAATTTTGGCATCTATTATATCTTAAATAACAAATTTTCTTTAGTAGGTTATTCAAATTTTTATTGGGATGGTGATCCTAATGATCATAAATCCACAAGTGGTTATTGTTTCTCTTTCGGTTTCAACACAATTTCATGAAATAGTAAAAATCAAACAATTTTATCTATATCTTCCATATAATATAAGTATAATGATTTTAACATTGTTGAAAAAGAAACTATTTGGCTTATAAGACTTATTGTAAATTTGAGTCATCCACAATATTTGGCTACTCTAATTTTTAGTGATAATCAAAGTGCCAATACCTTAGCAAAAAATCCAATTCTACATGCAAGGTCAAAGCACATTGAGATTAAACATCATTTTCAGTGTGAACTTCTTTAAGGCAGTCAAATTCCTCTTTCTTTCTATCCTACCAAATAACAAATGTTTGATATCTTCAGTAAGCCTCTATCTAAAGATAAGTTTGTTTTCTTTTGTAACAAGTTAGGATTGAAGGAAGTTCTCATCAAGTGGTAGAGTTGGTGATGTTTCCTAACATATATTTTGTTTGTAAACACTTAAATAAAGTTTAAGGGGGAGTGTCAAAATTACCCTTTATTTAAGATAATTTATTTTATCCTAAGTTTCTTTTTGATGTGTGAGGAATTTATATTTATGTGAATGATTAATTCACATAAATACATATTATATGAGATGTCACTCACCTTTATGTGCTTTGTTAGGATTTTGGAGTTAATTTCATGAGTAAAACCTTCACCCAAATATTACACATGTCCCTTCTCTTTATAAATTACTAGGACACAAGTGGAACACACTTAGAGGGTTTGTACGGTTAGAATGGGTTTCTATGTAACTCCCATTTTATTAATCTAGCTCTCTTAAAGATACATTGTTCTCCTCCTTTTATCACTAAGAATATTATAGATTTCTATTTTTATCTTGTGTTCTTGATTCAATCTTGTACTTGTGGATATTTTGGTTGTGATCCTTCTAATAAGATCATGTGGGTTTTTATCTAATACATTTGAGTTCCCACTTTACAACTCTTGTCACTTATGGTTTCCTCTTGAGTGGTAACTTAATATTGTGCATTATTGTTTTTCTCATAGTTTCATGCTATGTCATTGATGATAATTCTTGGGTTAAAATCATTCAAAGGGGACACAATTTCTTGATAATTCATCAATTAAAGAATTTTAAATTTAATATCACCTAATTGAACACTAATTAATAGAGGAGAATCATTTGCATAAAATTAATATTTAATAAATAATCATAGAATCAATAGGAAACATAAGTGAAAGAGAAGCATCAAGTTTTTTTTCAACATAGATGGACATCTCTTCACATTGTTGCCATAAAGAGGTTTGATGATCAAGTAAGTAGTGAAGCATGACTACTAGGCTCTAGGTATGAATAAGGTCATGAGATAATGTTGCTAAAAAATATATTGTTTTAGTGGTGTGAAAGTTTTGTCTGATGCATGTTATTATTTGATAACATCATTGACATAATCATGTTTGAGTACTAGTCCTTGAGTATAAAGTGTATTGAGAAGCCTGGCCATAATAATCATAGTCATATCATGAGCATGTGCATGGTGAGAATGAAGAGGTATGTGAGAAGGTATGACATTGATTTATTATCATATAAGGCATGTAACCAATGTGTATAATAATATAATATTGTTTCAATATAAGTTGTGAAATTTCAAGTGCTTAAAAATCCTAGTCATGGCACTAGTCATGGCATGTAAAGTCCTGGTGAGAAGGATTGATAATGGTGGCTTGGTGATATGGATGAAAAAAGGAATAAGAGGATATATTATGTTTCTTTAACATGTATATGAGACATTGGATCACTCATGAGTGTCTCATGGTGAGTCTATAGGAGTAGGACTATAGGTTTAGTTTACAACTAGACTATTTCTAGACCTTGGCTGGTCTTATGAGGCATCATGGCATATTTTCAAGGCCTATGAAATATGCAAATTATTTTTTGAGAATTATATATTTTTATTGATTTTTTGATCAATGTGGAGAGTTCGTAGAAAGAGGCATGAAGGTCAGGTTTAAGGTCTAATGTTGTTTGTAGGTCAAGGTCTAAGCAAGCCAAGAGAGAGAGTAGCCTAATGGGGCATAAATATCAATTCACAAAAAAATGTGATTATTTTATAGTTTAAATAGGTGTGAAATTATTTTTTAATAATTTTCACAATGTTTGAGGTCATGGTTTTTAATAAAATGCATAAGAAGTGGTTTTAAGGTCTCTCAAGTATATAAAATGAGGGTATGCAAACTCATGAAGGACTTTTAGGTGTTCATTGGAATGTGTAACATATGAATGGTAACCTTATATATTTAGGATATATGGGTAAGGGTCATATATAATATTTAACCTTAGTTTTGGAAATGAGGGATAGTTCTTTATGAACAATCGTAAACACTAAAAATAGTGTTAATTATCTTTAAACCCCTAACAATGACCCAATGTAAAATATTTTACTAAAAAGTTACTATAATGGATTTTAATTTATATATGGTTGATTTTATGTTGTATTAAAATGTATTATTCACCTCCAGGTATGACTGGCTTGTCAGGTGTGTGAGTAGACCTTATAAGAAAGTGCTAGTTTTATGGAGATTTATTTTAAAAGTCAGAGTTGACTAATTCAATGTTGATAAATGGATGGAGAAAAAAGTTTTATACTTTAATTTTGAGTCCATGGTTATTTATGGATAGTTTATATCCCTTAGGTGTGATAAATTGGTCATCCAAGTTGACCAGTTACTAACAGGTCTAATGGTGGAAATAGTGAGAAACCCATACAATAATGAGAAGATGACTTGGGATGATCTATAATATAATATCGATGAAAAAAAGTGAATGGATAATTTTTTTAATTTTAATAAACTATCATGTTTGGTATAATATTTTTAGGTTAGTTGTTATAGTGAAAAAGTTACTTACAAGATGACTTGCTTAGCTCAGTGAGGTCTGTGTACAGTGAGGTGATGAGATTGGTCTTCAATACCAATATTTCTATTTGAAAATATTTTATTTATATATAAAAATTGTATAACTATCTCATAGGATCAAATACATTCATCATAAGTCATTAAATTTGTTCATACATGTGTTAAGGGTCATTGTTACCATGACTGTGCTTTAAGGCAAATTGGCAGTTTTGGGAAAGCAAGTTGTACTAATGAGTTTGAGGCTCTATTATCTAAGTTGATTTATATAATGAATATGGTTATGTTTTATGGGAATTTATATTAGTGATATTTATTTTTTAAATATTTTAAGTTAGTGAAAGTTTTTGAAACATTTAATCCAAAATGGTTTGTCTGGTTCTGGTCTTACTGTGTGTAGTGAGGTCAAAAAATTGGCCTACAAGACCAATATTTGACATTATGATTTTTGTATTTTTTAATTATAAATTATCATTGGAATTTTTCCTTTAGATATTAAATATCAAGTTATTCATGAATGGGTTTTGGAGTGTTTTGCCAGTTCTGAGTGGGATATTTAAAGAAAAGGGTTTAAGTCCTTTTGATTTGAGTTTTGAAGTATAAATCACATTTTAATGACCATAAATTTATTTATTTACTTTATATTTGTTTATTTCCATGATTATCTAAAAAAAATATGTTTAATATCCTATAGTTGAAGACAAACTTTCTGGGTATGCATAGGCCTAATTGTGAACAGTATAAATGGTGTGTTTCAAGTGGTGATTAAACTTTAAATATGTTGTGGAGACTATGTGAGATTATTATAGGTATATTTTGGTTTAATATTATATTTTAATACTATTTTATTAGTTTTAAAGTGTTTCAATAAGTTTAAAGGGTAGTGTGTGCTAATAAAGGCCTAATTGAATTAGGTCTCCTTAAGGCCTAAAAGAGGTTTTGATCCTATATGCTATGACCAAACAATTATAATGAATGATTAATGTATGAAACGTGTTATGAGACATAATTTAAGGATAATTCATGTTTTCAAATTTATATGTCTGAATAATAAGTGTATGAGTAATAGTCTTTTATATACAAGGCAATTTTAGGCTTATTTGAGTAGTATAATGTATGCAAATGAAATAACACATTGTTAAGAATAAGGAGGAATTTTATACCATCATATGAATTTATAGGAACTATGATGAATTTTTTTTATAGGTTATATGTATTAAAATGAATTTCATATGACCTAATCAATCTTGAAGAGACCTAATTGATCGAAGAGACCTATAAGGTAGTTTGAGAAGGATAAGAGTGTGAAGAGCTGAAGAGGTGGTCATCATAAGTTGGTTGAGATTTTTAAAAAAAAAATTAAATATGATGAAATAAATCAAGTTTATGATTTGGTGTTGAGTCATCTAGGGGGTTGGTGCCTCCTTGCCAATTGGTGCTTGCTAAAGCCTATCTGAGTTGGTGTTTATCTAGTTGGGGTTGGTGTTCTACGTGAAATTGATGCTTCACTAAATTTGGTGTTTATATTATAGTTTTTTATTCCATTTTTAGATATCAATGGTTTTTTTTCCCTTGAGTTTTTCCCATATATATGGTATGTTTTCTTATGTAATCTTATTTCATGTTTTTTTTAGTTTATTGCTTATGCATTTATTGATCTACATGTTGATGTGATGATTAATATATACTAAAGAGGAAGTGAAATAAAGTTCTTAAGAGATTAAAATTTGGTATCAGAGTATTTCATTTTAAGTAGGACTAATAGTCTAAAGGAGATCCTAGAAGGAAGGATGGCTATTCAACAAGCTCAATGTGGTTTCTATAATAGTAAGGCTCTATTCTTGAATGAAAATAATTATTCCTTTTGGAGCATCATAATGATGACATATTTAATTTCAATGGTCCATGACATATGGTATTCAATTTTGGATGGATATAATCCACATCTTACACCACCAAATGATGTGATAGGTAAGAAGGAAAGTGAGAGAAATTTTAAGGCACTGCATGCCATTCTCTATGGGCTATCAGAGGTAGAATTTGTGAAGCTGATGTACAGTGAATTAGCCAAGGTGATATGGGAAAAATTGAAGAAAATATATAAAGGATACACCAAGGTGAAGATGGCCAAGTTGTATACCCATGAGAGATAATTTGAAGGTTTGAAGATGAAATCATTGAATCCTACCTATTGAAGCTTGATGCAGTTATCAATGTCTTTAGAGAATTAGTAGAAAAAGTGAAATAATATACTATTCTTCAATGTATTGAGATCACTAACTCCTATGTTTGATTCTAAGGTGTCTACAGTAGAGAGATGCAATATTCAAAAAAACTAGAAATGGATGGACTTCATGGCATCTTGTTTTCCTATTAGATGAGAAAAAATTAAGGCCTCTCAAGAAGGAAGCAACATTAAAAGTTGAGAATTCAAAATCCAAGAAGGTTAAGGATGAGTAATTCTCAGATGTTGATGATGATAAATTAATATCCATGTTTACAAATAAATTGAGGTTTGGCTCTTGTAGGTACAAAGTTGATTTTCCCTTCAAATGTTTCAACTATGGTAAGATTGGTTACTTTGTACCTAAGTTTCCTAAAAAGGATAAAATTAAGCATGTTGAAGAACATGATGAACATCATGGACATGATAGGAAGGTATATAAGCCTAACAAGAACAAGTATTATTTTGAGAAGTATAAAGGTAGGAAAAGGTCATTCAAGAATAAGAGAATTTTCTACATCAAATAAGACAATAAATCATCTGATGTAAGTGACACAAGTACATCTGATAGTGATGATGTCAATAATGAACCTCAACATGAAAATAATGAAACCTTATTCATGGCCATATAAACAAATAATGAGGGTTTGTCAAATGGGAAAAGCCTTATGGCTGATGATTAATCCAATGAATAAAAAGCTAAAGTAAACATTGAGGTAGAATTGGTAAGTGCTCTAGAGGAGTTGAAATTATAAAAAAGGAAGAATCATAAAAAAAGATTATTAGTTAAGGACTATGAAGATAATATTGGTTTGTTTGAGGAGATATTGAGTAACACATCTAAGGAGTAGGATGAGATCATAAATCATATTGAATCACAAATGGAGATAGTCACTACAAGCCTAAAGGCTAAAGAGGAAGAATGCATCAAGTATGTAATTGAAATGGAAGCCTTGAGAGTTGAGTTAAATCATATATAAATCATCTAGAAATTTTAATACCTTTTTGATGTTTGAAAAGCGTACTAATGTTCTAGTTAACATCTTGAGTAGTTAGAAATATCCAAGTGATAAGACATGTCTTGATTTCAAAGAAGACCAAAAGGAGGCATCTCAAGTCAAAGATAAAGCTAATTAAGATAAGAAGGCCAACATGAGAATACCTATCAGATAACCTAATGCTATGAGGTATGCTAATTTATTTAATGGTTATTGTTATAAATGTAATAAATTTGGTAATAGAGAAAGAGAGTGTAGAAGACCCTATATAAATGAATACGCATGGGATTATGAAAGGAATCATCAGTCAAGAGGTATGTATAGGGTTATTTTTTATATTTGTCATGGTTTATGACACATTTAAATATTTTTCCCTAATAAAGCAAGAAGGTCATCAAGTCAAAACAAGAGGTTTGAAGCTCTTAGAGTGCAAGAGAGAAGGCAAATGAATGTGTGGAAACCAAAGACAATAAAAGTAAGTCATGATCAGTTTATAAGGTCAAATGGACCATTTTATATGATAGATCATACTTCATATATGAAATCAAATCAATATTTTCTATTTTAAACTCATATTGATGATCAAATAGTTGATGAAGAGGTCTAACCTATAGTGCCAATCAAGCCCAAAATATACTAAAGAATATTCAATCCTATGAGAACTTGGAGATCTAATAATCTCTTTATATTTTATTTTTTTAGTGTCTTATGAAAAGGGGTGACTCCATTTAGCTTCATGGACACACTATTATTTTATTAGAAGCATGGTGGGTGCTTGAATTGAGGAGGAACTATTTAGGTTGTTTATAATCTCCAAGTGTAGTTGATTACAAGAATATGGTGGCCTAGTGTGTGATCAAATATTTGTGTCAAATCAATCATGACAAGGAGAGTGGTATTATGTTCTAAGTTAATTTAAATGAGGTATACATGGAGTAAGGGGGAACATGTTCCTATAATGCTTCATAACCTATGTTACAAGAAGGTGTGGTTCCAAAAGTTGTAGTATATATGACCTTTTATCATTAATGCCAAAGGGGGAGAAAGTTAAATAAGGAAGATTGACCAGATTGGGCGAGATGAGCATGATCAAATTGAGTAATTTTTTGCCATAAATGATAAAGGGGGAGTTTTTTGAGAAATTTTATCATTGATGTCAAGGTTGATGTCATTGATGCCAAGGTACATCTGGTGAAAATGTATGGTGAGTGATCTTTGAGATAATTTGAAGGCAACCTAATGTCTCTCTATTGAAAAAGAATTTTAAGGAAACCTAATGATTCCTATATTGGTCTACTTCATATTCAATGTCATGATTCAGTTTAGCTTGATGATTGTTAGTGTTATCATAAAGAGGTTTGATGATTATTTAAGTAGTGAAGCATGGATATGAGGCTTTAGGCCTTCATAATGTCATGAGCACATGTTGATTAGAAATATATTTTTGTATTGGTGTGAGAGTGTTTTATAATTAATGTTATTATTTGATAGCATCATTGAGGTAAGCATGTTTGAGTATGATTCCTTGACTACAAAGTATCTTAAGAAGACTAGTCATAACAAGCATAGTCATATCATGAGTATGTGTATGGTGAGAATGAAGAGGTATGTGCATATGTATGGAATTTATTAGGAGAATTTGAGGTATTTTATCAAGGTGTATAAGCATCAAATCATGTTTCAAGATTAGTTGTGAAGTTTCAAGTGCTTGAGAAGCCTAGTCGTGGCACTAGTTATGGTATGTAAAGTCCTAGTGAGATAGACGAATCGAGGCATATTAGGTTTTATGAGGTTTATTTAACATGTATTTTAGGAATTGGATAACTTATGAGAGTCTTATGGTGAGTCTGTAGGTGTAGGACCTACAAGTCTAGTCTATAACTAGACCTTTTCTAGACCCTGCCTAGCCTATTGAGGCATCATGATCTACTTTCAAGTCCTATAAAGGATTTGAATTAGTTTTTGAGAATGAGATACATTGTTTGAGTTTGTGAGTGAGGTAGATAGTGCATTTAAATAGGCATGAAGGTCAACTTTAAGGCTTAATGTGGTTTGTAGGTCAAGGTGTAAGAAAGCCAAGAGAGAGAGAGAGTGTAGACTAATGGGATACTAAGATTAGTTTACATGGAAAATATGAATTTTTGATCATGGAAAAATTTATTAAATTATGTTTCAATAAAATTCACAAAGTTTGAGGTCATGGTTTATAAGAAAAGGCATGAAAAGTGGTTTTAAGGTCTATCAAGTACATAGAATGATGGCATGCAAACTTGAGGACATGTATGAGTTCATTGGAACATGTAACATATTCATGGGAAATTTAATTATTTATGAGAGATGGTTAAGTGTATTTTATATGGTTTTTAGGCATTATATTTGGATATGAGGGACAATCATGTATAAATAATTATTAACACTAAAAATAATGTTAACCCTCTCTAAAACCCTAATAGTGACCTGATGTATAAGATCTTGTTCAAAAGTGACCATAATTTATTTTAATGGATATATAAGTTATTTGAGTTTTTATTTAACTGTTTCAGTCATCTCTAGGTGTAATTAGTTTGATAGGTATGTGAGTTACCCTATAAGAAAGTGCTAGTTTCAAATATATTTGTTGTAGCTATCAAAGCTGACCAAGTCAAAGTCGATAAATTTATGGAGGAAATTTTTTGATTATTTTATTTTTTTCCTTGTTTTTTTTTATGGATATGTTATATTACTCAAGTTTGATAAACATGTCATCCAAGTTGACCACTCGGTAACATGTCTAATAATAAGAACAATAAGAAACCTAAGCAATAGTGAGAAGATGATTAAGCATGTGTTATCTTAGAATAGGGATGAAAAAATGTTAATGGATGTGTTTTTAAGTAATTTTAATACATTGTACTATTTTATATAACTTTTTAAGGTCAGTGGTTATAGTGAAAAATTGTCTCACTAGATTATTAATCTAGCTCAGTGAGGTCTGTATATAGTGAGGTTATGAGATTGGTCTAGAAGATCAATATTTCCATTTGACCATATTATTATTATATATAATAATTTTATAATGATATAATATGATCATATAAATTCATCATAATTAATTAAAGTTGTTCATACATGTGTTAAAGGTCATTGTTACCATGACGGTGCTTTAAGGCAAACATGAAGTTCTAGATAAGCAAGTTACGGTGATGAGTTTGAGGCTCTATACTCTGGTTTGATGTATCTAATTCATATGGTTTTGTTTTTTTTTATTATAAAGTAGTAATAATTATTTTATAAATATTTTGAGTTAGTGAAAGTGGTTGAAACATTGATGTTAAAATGGCTTGTCTGGTTTTGGCTTGACTATATGTAGTGAGATCAAAAGATTGATCTGCAAGATCAGTTTGACATTATAACTTGTGATTTTTGTATATAAGAGTGTTTTATATATTTAAAATTATATTTTAAAAGTATAAATTATCATGGTAACTTTTATTTTAGGTATTAAGTATCATGTTGTTCATGACTAGGTTTTGGAGTGTTCTAGTAGTTCTAAATGGGCTATTTGTAGAGAAGGGTTTGTGTCTTTTTTCCTTGAGTTGTCAAGTATAAAAAATATGGTGATGACAATGAGTTAATTTATTTATTGTATATGTTTTTTATTTACACTATTATTTAACTAGTTTATGTTTAATCTCCTATAGTTTAAGATAGACTTTTTGGGTATGCACATGGCAAATTATGAACAATAAAAATGGTGTGCTTCAAGTGGTGATTGGACTTGAAATATTTTATGGATCCTATATGATATTATTATAGGTATATTTGAGTTTAATATTAAATTTTCATACTTTATGAGGAGTTTTAAAGTGTTCCAAGAAGTTCAAAGAGTAATGTGTGCTAATAAAGGCCTAAAAGAGGTTTAGATCCTATATGCTATGATAGACCTATTATAATGATTGATTCATGTATGAAACGTGTTATGAGAAATATTTTAATTATTACTAATGTTTTAAAATTTATATTTATATCTAATAATTATATGATCAAGAGGCTTGTATATATACAAGAGAGTTTTAGGCATATTTGAGTAGTATAGTGTATGTGAATGAAATAACACATTGTTGAGTAAAAGGAGGTCTTGTAGACCCTCAAATGAATTTAGAGGAACTATGATGAATTTTTTTTATAGGTTATATGTATTAAAATAAATTTAATATAACCTAATCAATATTTATAATACTTAATTGAGCGAAGAGGCCTAGAAGGTAGTTTGAGAAGGATAAGAGTTTGAAGAGTATGGTCAGCATCAGTTGGTTGAGAAATAAGGTGTCATAAATATGATAAAATAAATTAGGTAGATTATTTAATGTTTATTTATCTATGGAGTTGGTTCCTCCTTAAAATTTGGTGCTTTTTAAAGCCTAGCTTAGTTAGTGCTTTTCTAGTTGGGTTTGGTACTCCATGTGAAGTTGGTGGTTCACTAAATTTGGTGTTTTTCTTATAGGACTATAGTACATTTATAGATATTAGTGGGTTTTATTCTCCTTGAGGGTTTCCCACATATATGGTGTGTTGTATTATGTAATCTTATTTCATGCTTGTTTAATTGATTGCTTATGCATTGCCTAATCTACATGTTGATGTGATGATTCATATATGCTAAGAAGGAATTGAAATAAAATTGTTAAGATACTAATTCACCCCACCTCTCAATAATTTTGCTTCCATCAATTAGATAATATTTTGAAATAGTTAATCATATAAAGCTATTATATGTAGTTGGTTTAAATTTGGATAACTATATAAGGCTAAACAATGTATTTAGTTTTGATTTAGAGATATTTGACTACATCAAGCTAGTCAATGTAATTAGTTTGTATTTGGATAATTATACTAGGCTAATTGATGCAAAAACAATAGAAGGATGAAATAAAATAGATTGTATCAGGTTAGTCAAGATAGTTTGGAAAAAACTACTAGACTATATTTATATGGTCATTAAAGTTTGAATGTTTGGTAATTTAGGTGACTGTAACAAGATCATCAATTTAGTCACAAGAGATCAGCTTGTATAAATGTCCATACACCCAAAATTCATAAAATGACATGAACATGTGACTTGAATAGTTCTCGAAGTGATAATTTTTTTATAATTAGAATGTGGATAATGATCATTATAAGATACTACATGCCTCATATTGTTTGTGTTGACCACACTTTCATAATTAGTTAAGGGGTTAAGGTCAATTGAAGCTTACACAACATTGGAGGAAAGGGGTTGATTAGTATTATACTGGTGATTTAGGGTTAGGTCTTTAAAAATGAAAATGTGAGCACTATCTTGATTTAAAACATCATGCTAAAATTTGGAATCATGGACTTTATCTACCTTTTAATAATCTTATTGATGTTCACAACTCATGGTTTCATGATCAAATTAGGACCAAGGAAAAATCAAGATTAAAATTCATAAGTTTTCTACATGTTACATGAGATTGTTCCCAACTTTTGTGGATCATACAAATGTTTGGTAAGGCAAGTAGGGTCAATTTCTCTTGTTGAAGGTTTAGGAATATTGTTATGACTAATATACATCTTCTAGTCTTTCAAATAAGGACCTATGCATTCTAAAAATATTACACACTTTGTCATTATCAAAACATTATTTGATTTTGAAACCTAAAAAATCATATAATCCTAAATTTTTCACTACTAATTTCTATAATCATATGATATGTTTGGGATAAAAACATATTCAAAGTTAGTCTGTACATTTTAATTTGATCATATGAATTTATTTGACTAACCGAGATAACCATTAGATTTCCCAGTTTATCAAGTTTTATAGATCTATAGACATGTTTCATTTATTCATTAAAACTTTAAGGATCATTGAAGTGAATTTATAATTAATAAATTCTTTCACCATGTTGCATAAGTGAGATATAACTAAGCATCCACATCTCGCTACACTACTAGTATTTGGAATAAAACCTAGTTATGGTGTCCTATTACCAACTTATTGCCCAAGATTTATCCAAATATATTCATATCACCATATTGGACCTTTAAATCAAAAGTAAATGGTCATAAAAATTGGTGACCACATGAGTAAGAGAGATTTCTCTATGTCTTAATCTTTTTTGATAGTAGGATTTTTTATATAAATCTAAGTTTAAAATATAGGAAACTAAGTGACTTAATGATATCATTCCACATGTGATCATGCTACTACATAAAGGACAATATAAAAATGATATAACCTAGAGATACAAACTAAGAAACATGACAATCTAACACATGTCATCCTTTGCACAATCAACTACCGCATGTCATTGATCGATTATCTTATGTGTCCCTTTCATGATATATATATGACATGTGCCATCACCTCATTTTCTCATACACTATCATGAATTGAGGATGTAATGATAGGTATAAATTAAGTGATAAAGCAAAAAGGTTATACATGGCATACAATGACATATTCATCTATAAAAACTTATGATTCCACAACATTGCAATAACTATAAATATAGATTGACACATTAAAACTTAAAGGGATGACTAAACAAACAAAAACATCAAAAAAAATTTGCATTTTAAATAAACCCATGATCATAAAATTAAATTTAAAATTTGAATGGATCGAAGGTTGAGTTTGTTACTCTATAATTAATTCTTACACATGAAGGGTTCGAGAAAGGAATTCACAAGATAATAAAATGGGCTATATGTTATGTACATAAGTCAAATCAAATTATATTTTTAAAAATTTAATATGTGAGGTACTATATAGAGATCTATATTGACTAAAAGTCATAAATTTAAAATTAAGTATAGAACTCACTTCAATCAATAATAGAAGTTGGGAATCAATAACTAACTCCTTAACGTTATGATTTGGAACTAGGAAAGAGTTCAAGGACATAAAATTAACCAAATCCACTTTTAAAAATATATTCAATCACTATTCGACAATTTATGAAGAGGTTGAGTCTATTATACCATATAAGTATGAGGACAATCTGTCTCTGGATGAAAGGGAATACAAAGAAGATTTATTTTCAATCAAAGTTTTTAGGGTACATAAATAAAATCCCAAACCTAAGGTATTTCCCTGTATAATTAGGTTATAATATATTTATAGTAGGCACATGCAAAAATTATCTATTTAATAAGAGAAAAAATATACAACCAATATCATATGTAGCTGACTTAGCCTTTGAGAAGTTTGATAGAATATAAAAACCATACATAACTTACAACTATAAAATAATATATGAGTGTTTAAAAGATAACATTGTTAGGGGTGAATTAATATGATGGTCTTGAAATCCCATAAAAATTATATCAAGAATAAGGTCCCAATTTACCAATTCAAACCTATATTAAGAATTCCCATGGCCCTATTAAATATACTACGTAGAACCCCATCTATAACTCATGTGGATGAGTTATGGGTCCCTTTACTATATATAATTTTGGATGGAAAGGGAATTATATAACTAATAGAAATAATAAGTTCTCATTTAAAAACCTAGAGGGTCATGCATGACCAAGTAGATAGATAATATATATAAACAATATTTTTAAGTTTTATCATTTACTGATATTTTCTCTCTTTCAATAACTTATCGAACTTCAATCTCCATGTGTGCATGCCTTAAAGTGTACACAAATAAAGTGGTGGTAATAAAATTGGTGATTTGAAAGAGACATTATTTTATGATCTATCATTCATATATCCACTACACTTCTCTTAGACTTAACCCCTTATTTAATCTTCCTCCTTACAACTTCTAACTATACCAAGACTCATATTTTTTGATAATATTGGCCTATATTAATTAAGTACTTATTAATTCCTATTAAATTTAAAACTAAGACATCCCAAGTTGATGTAGTCCAAAAATTATGGGAGATGCTTTGCAACTATGTCATCCCTAGCTAACTTAGTTCAAGATAAAACCATCATATATTTTACTACATCAAGGTTGGTCAATGGAATCAGCTAAAATTTTGGAAAGGGTTAGGATCATCCTTCACTATAAATATAATTACCCATTTCAATTCAATAGAGAGGAAAATTTATTTTTACATTGTCATTATTTATAATTCTACTTAAGTCTACATTTGGAGAAGTCATGGATTAGATCTTGTCTTAGAGATAAAAAAACTTGTCTTATATAATCTTGGATGCAATAAGAGAATCCATTTTAGCCTAAATCTTGGTTCAACCTTTTTCATCTTTAAAACCACAACAATATATTTAAAATCACCATTTTTTAAGGGGCATATTGATGATTAATAAGTTTGTTTAAGGTAAGTATATTGTAACCCTATTTGTTTCATTTTGATAGGTATACATTGCATAATTACTATCTTGAATGAATGTATAACTCCTTGTTTGAAACTCCTCTACACATATACTTCATGTGGCTTGATGGTTTTTCAAACACTCCATTTACCACCTTAGATAACTAGGTCATTATTTTCCTACCATGATTCCTTACCCTTTTTAGTTTTTTTTAACCATCCCCTTATTTGTGTTTCTACCTTGGAAATACTAAATTAGATTAATTCTAATATTATAATACCAAATTAAGGATATTTTATTTTATTGATTACCTAGAAAATTTTTAACCCTCTCTATTGATTTTGTGTAATAATTCCTCTTATTTATAGATTTAATGGATCCATTTGGTCATATATTGATATATTAAGTATCATTGGGTTCTATATGATTTACCTTCTTTGAGTTCTGACCTCCTAGATAGGATGAGTTTTAGGTCAATCCTATCTCATTACATATATTATGTTGAATATGATCCATTACATTTTCTCTTTCAACAAACTATATGATCATAGGTCAGTACAATTTTATTTCTCTATATTTTTCAATATACTACATCGACACATATCCATCTAGTCTAATCTCTGTGTCTTCAGGTGTACTATGTTGGCTTGGGCTGATAAAATGTTATTGTTATATGTTTTTCAGTAGGATACATTGATGTAGGTTGATACAATATTACACATATTTGCATTATTTTATTAAAATAACTAATAATATTGGCCAAGGTCAATTTAGTTCTATTTACTAGGTTATCTTTTACATAACTATATATAGCTAATCTGATTTATTGTTATTTACTCATTTTGCCTGTAAAATTTATTAATAAACTATATTTATTTATATATATATATATATATATATATATATAAGTTTTTTTAAATTTATTTATTCTAACAAACTTTATTGACCTTGTCTAATTTAGTTATAGATTCATTTTATCTCTCTGTTAAACTATATCAACCCCAGCTGATATAGTTTTATTGTTGCATATTTATAAAAATAAATATAAAACATAAATAGTTCAATTTATTATTCCTAATGTTAGTTATATTTACATATACTATATATAACAATGTCAATACATTTATGTATTGTGTGAACAACTACATCCTTCTACACTAATATAGTTCTATGTGCTTTCTTTTTCAGCATAAACAAGGTAAAGTAACATTTATTTTTAGTAATTAATAAACATTTATTTTAAATTTTATTGCTTATTTATTTAAATTAATTGAATTCTATAAAGTTATTTTCAACATTGATATTACACTTTAATTTTTTCTTTGCCTTGTTTTCACTAGAAATTATTTTCTAGTAAATTTTAAACTAATTATCTAGTGTCATGAAGGGCTATGCATTGTTATATTTACAATCATTATCTATTGTTTACATATATTATAAAATGTGGATATTACCCAAATACTCATATCCATATTACTGAGATAAACATGGAATTTATTTTCCACATACCTCACAAAATCTAGGAAACACCTACAATTCCCTTTTTTATTAAACTTTAGAAATCCAACCATCCATTTGATTCTATAGTGCATTAGTTAGAGGTTATCATTAGAAAGATAATCTCAAATTATCATTGAAATTAGGTTTAGTGGGATATGGTAACTATATGTCATTCATATTCAGTACTTTAAAATATTTGGTTGTCACTATTCAATGGACAAGCAAGTGTCTTTGAGAGCCTACAAATCAGCCACATCCTTTTAATGCATCTACCTAATATGTTTTTAGATAAATAGTTACAAAAATAGTTAAATTTTTAATTTTATAGTTGATATTATATTTTTTAATTTCATACTATATCATCTAACATCAATAAATTTTTGTGTTGTGTTACAATTACATCGACCAATACTTATATAATTATTTGTGCATAAATAAACTACGTCAACTAAGTTTGATAGAGTCTATAGATTTTAATTTTCCTCTACCTCTATTTATCAGACTATTGTTAGGTTAAAACTATGAATCACTTATATATACTTATTGAATTAATCGTTATGAGTGGAAAAAATTATCTTACAACACATGGGACAAATAATCACCTCATTTTTAAGACCTATTGGCGATCTAAGTGATAAGAAATTCCAAAAAATATAGCATGGGTAGGTTGTGATTATTTCCACTAAATTTTCAAATTGTTTCCTTGTGATATTTAATATATCACTGTCAGTTCCTATAAAAGTGGCTATTTACAATTCATTGGGTAAGGCATTCCTCATATAAATTATAAAAGGGGAGAGAAAGAGAAAGACAAAAAAGAAGAAAATTCCTTGATTGAGAAAGCTCTTCCAATACTAAAAAATTAGATCAATGTGGGCTACAATTAAAATCATTAGGCATCAAATATAGTTATTTCACAAATTGGAACACCACTATGAGTAAGACTTAGAGGAATATGATGTGAAAATTAAATCTATAACTACATTAGAAGATAACTATTACACAATCCTACAGCTATGTGTACAACATGACCAATATAAGCTTCAAAACAATCAAAAAGTGATATCAAATACTATTAAACTAGCTAATGCAAAATATAATTATATGATCACTTGTACACCAATAATGTCAAAAAAATTCTTTACATAGACTACTTTTAAAATTAATATCTTTGGTAGATAATCCAGACAAAATAAGGAGGAAGGGTAGGTGAAATCTTAGCTCAATATGAATAGTGTTTTGATACTCAATTGTGTCTAGTCCTTACAATGGAATGCAATGTTATTATTATAGACATGGATAATAAATCATGGCTATAATGGACAACCATAAATTAAATTATCTTGATACAAAAATTAAATGAAATAATTGATTAACAATTAGTCTACTTTGTGATATCACATCAATAAAAGATAAAGATCTAGTTATGTTAAACTGTAAATACAACTTCGAGGAGTGAAGTTGATTCAATATCCAATGCACTCCAATATCCAATGATCAAAAGACACTCCCTTCAATTTTAAATTTGTTATACTGATTGATTAACCCAATGATAAGAATCCACCTCATTATAGATTAATCCTAGTGATTGAGTAATTGATTACTGATATAGTTTTATCCATTCCTAATCTCTTATGTTTATTTATATGATAACAAAACATATTCCATATGTATCATTTTCCACTAGATTTATTATTGATATAACTATAAAGTATCATCTCATTGCAATCCCATACAAATGATAGATTTTCACTAGTTTATGCATTACATCTTCACATTTCCAATTTCTCATATTTATCTTCAAGATAGTGGAATTACTCCTAGACATATCCCCCTTTAATAAATGTTGACAACCAAGAAATATTGGGATAATGGATTGTTATAATTATATAAATAGATGATTTTTTTCTCTTATTTAAATTATTGATATACTTATCCCTTAGGTTGATTTTTTTTAGAGATACGAATAGTCCTCTCAATTTTCGCTTCTATCTCAATTCACATTTATGTTATTGATTCAACCATTGCTACCTCCATTCTAATTTTATTCTTCTGATTTTATCACTAAATATTTGATGGAGGCTAATTTTAACTAATTATATTTTATATTTCATTTAAAATTGTGAGGTCTATGTCCTATAAGTCCATGGTCTCCTTTACCTATTCTCTTTATTTACAATTGGACACAAGCCATCACTTACCTATCACTTGGTGTTTTCCATAGCCATACAATTTATTATTGTTGTATATTAAGGGGGGTGATTTCATGTTTTCTTAGAAACCACTTATTTCCTTTTTGTCTCTACGCATTTATCCTTCATTATGATTCATGGTTTCATTTCCCAAGTCTCACTTTTCCACTTGACAATCTATTGGTGTTCCTAGGGTCTAATTTATCTTTCACTTCCATTATCATAACATCCACATGGATTTTTATTGGCATCCTAGGCTCTCCATGATTTCTTAGGGCCATTTCATCCTAGGCTAAATACTACCATTGCTTTGGGGTCCTGATCTTCCATGGTGTTTCTTAGTGGTGCAATCTTAGGCCCTCAAGGGAAAATAGCTTTGTGACTATAAATCTACTCTTAGGATGTCAAGCTTCAAGTATGGTACCAAGTGGTGAAGTCCTAGAAACTAAAGGTCATCGAGATTTAGATATCCCATTGATATTTCATTAGGCTAGTCACTGGGATCATGTCATGTGGCATGATCTTAGGACTCAAGGGCTTTAAAAGGAATATGTCATTTTTTTGAAAAGAATTTGATGTGGATATATTTTAGTTAGCATGATTTAGACATTTGTTGCTGAATTTTCTCACCCATAAATGACCATACAAGGATATCTATTAACATCACCTCTAGGTTAGTGGATTATGACATGTAGATGAATATTAATGGTTTGAAAAACTTTAGAAGATATTTACAAACAAAAAAATTAAAATAAGACTTTAGGAAACAATTAATAGGTCAGTTGAAAGTAAAAACCATCTAAGCATGAATAAATAAACATGAACCAAAAATGTAGTGACTCAATATAAAATAAGTGAAAATAAAAACCAAACTTGATCAAATATGAAATTTGCTAGTAGTAAATCCCAAAAATGTAAATAAATCCATATTTTAATGTAGATTTAACCAAATACGCACCATTCTAAATGAAATAAATCATTTTAATAGTTTAATGAGCATTTAAAATTGATAATATTACAATTTTAATTATAATATGAACTAGATATGAATAAATCATGACTGTATCACACTCGACAAGTTAAATAATAAAACACAATGCAAATGTTTCAACATAAAACCTATTGAATAAATGACCAATAACATAAACCATTTAAAAAATTTAAAGGAAAATGCTTATAACTAGGATAATGGGAATAATTTGATCATACAAGAGCTTAAATTTGACTTCAACTTTTAAATTATAATAATTCTATAGTGTGGTAATGCATAAAACCTGACTCACTTTTAGAAAACCTTAAAAGGTCAATTTTTGTTGATTGAACTCTTGAAAAAGATTCTATACTCATTATGAACACATGGCCAAATGAATATATGTCAAAATCATTCAAAATAATTGTGGCACATAATTTATAGACTAGATAAAATGGATCCGAATATCATTAATCTTAGTGGCATTCATAAATGAAATCACATGAGTATGCAAGAACATGAAAATAAAATAGCTATGCTAAAGCAAGAGGGTCCCTATATGAAAAAAGACGATTATGGGACATGTTGGACCTAACAATCCTATCACCTAGACTTGATATAGTTTATTAATAATACTAATAATTTTCCCTAGATTTGTCTACATAGATTAGGCTTGATCTAGTCTATATTTTACCTCTCTACCTATGGAACTACATCGACCATGGTCGATATAGTAAATTTAATGATCAAAATTTATACATTGACTACATCAAATAGGCTTGATATAATCTATATTTTATATCTTTGATATTGTAACTACATCAACCATGGTTGATATAATATTTTTTTTGATCACTGTATCTTTTAATAACTCCATCACCTAGACTTGATATAATATATGTTTTACCTTTTAGTCTATATAGCTACATCAACCATGATAGATATAGTAAATTTAATAATAAATATTTATGTTACTGACTACATCGACCACACTTAATATAGTTTGAGATCTACAACTCTATTTGTTTAACTACATTGATCATAGTTAATATAGTACATTTTTTGCTTTAATGAGTTGGATGATATAGGTTTCACTTTGAATCTACATAAAGTAGCATATCTTTGATGATTTTGAATAAAAGAAATACAATTTGATGTGGATTTCTTTGAGTTAGAATAATTTAGACATGTCTATCATTGTTGCTAAATTTTCTCACCCATAAATGACCGTACAAGGAACTCTATTAATATCACCTCTGGGTTAGTGGGATTTTGACATGCAGATGAATATTGATGGTTTGAATAACTTTGGAAGACATTTACAAATTTAAAAAGGCAAATAATACTTTAGGAAATAGTTAATAGGTTGGTCAAAAGTAAAAACTGTCTAAGAAGTAATAAATAAATGTGAACCAAGCATGTAATGACTCAATCTCAAATAGGTGAAAATAGAAACCAAACTTGATCAAACATGAAATTTACCAATAGTAAATCCCAAAAACGTTAATAAATCCATATTTTAATGTAGACTTAACCGAATAAGCACCATTCTAAATGAAATAAATCATTTTAACAACTGAATGAACATTTGAAATCAATAACATGATCATTTTAATTATAATATGAAGTGGATATGTATAGATCATGACTTTAACACACTTGAAAAGTTAGACAATGAAACATAAGGCAAATGTTTCAACATAGAACCTCTTGAATAAATGACAAATAATGTAAACCATTTCAAAATTATAAAGGCAGTTGCTTCTAAATAGGATAATGGGGATAATTTGATCATACAAAGCTTAAATTTGACTTGAAATTTTAAACTATAATAATTATATAGTATGATAATGCATAAAACCTTACATGCTTTTAGAAAACCTCAAAAGGTTAGTTTCTATTTCTTGAAATCTAGAAAAGGTTTCTCTAGTCATTATGAACACATGGACAAATTAATATATGTCAAAATCATTCAAAATAATTATGGCACATGATTTATAGACTAAATAAAATGGAAGCCAATCTCATTAATCTTAGTGGAATTCATAAATTAAATCACATGAGTATGAAAGAACATGAAAATAAAATAGCTATTTTAAAGCAAGAGGGTCACCATATGAAGAAAGATGAGTATGGGGCATGTTGGACCTAACAATCATATCACCTATACCTGATATAATTTGTTAATAATATTAATATGTTTATTTGAATTTATCTACATTGATGAGGCTTGATTTGGTTTATATTTTACCTTTCTATCTATGTAACTACATCGACCATGGTCGATAAATTAGATTTAATGATCAAAATTTATACATTGATGACATCAACTAGGATTGATATAGTCTATGTTTTATATCTTTTCTATTATAACTATATCGACCATGGTCTATACAATAAATTTTTTGATCACTATATCCTTTACTAACTACATTTCTTAGACTTGATATAATCTATTTTTTACATTTTAGTATATATAGCTACATGGACCATGATTGATATACTAAATTTTATAATAGATATTTATGTTATTGACTACATTGAGCACACTCAACATAGTTTGTAATCTACACCTCTATTTGTGTAACTACATTGATCGTAGTCAATATAGTATATTCATTGCTTTAATGTGTTTTTTGAGATAGGTTTCACTTTACCTCTCCATAATGTAGCATATCTTTGATGATTGTGAATAAAAAAACATGATTTGATGTGGATATCTTTGAGTTAGCATGATTTATACATGTCAATGGTTATTGCTAAATTTATTCACCCATAAATAACTATACAAGGAACTCTATTAACATCACCTCTGGGTTAGTGGGATTTTTACATGTAGATGAATATTGATGGTTCAAATAACTTTGGAAGACATTTAAAAATTAAAAAAAGGCAAATAATACTTTATGAAATAATTAATAGGTTGGTCAAAAGTAAAAACCATCTAAGCATTAATAAATAAACATGAACCAAGCATGTAATGACTCAATCTCAAATAGGAGAAAATAGAAACCCAACTTGATAAAACATGAAATTTGCCAATAGTAAATCCCAAAAATGTTAATAAATCCATATTTTTATGTAGACTTAACCTAATAAGCACCATTATAAATGAAATAAATCATTTTAATATTTTAATGAGCATTTTAAATTGGTAACATGATCATTTTGATTATAATATGAAGTGGATATGCATAAATCATGACTTTAGCACATTCGACAGGTTAAACAATGAAACACAAGGAAAATGTTTCAACATAGAACCTCTTGAATAAATGACAAATAACATAAAATAGTTCAAAACATTAAAGGTAAATTCTTCTAGCTAGGATAATGGGAATAATTTGATCATACAAGAGCTTAAATTTAACTTGAACTTTAAAATTATAATAGTTATAGAGTACGGTAATGCATAAAACCTAACTCACTTTTAGAAAACCTCAAAAGGTTAGTTTTTATTGCTTGAACTATTGAAAAGGATTCTCTTGTCATTAAAAACACATGGCCAAATGTGTGTGTGTGTGTGTGTGTGTGTGTGTGTGTGTGTGTGTGTGTGTGTGTGTGTGTGTGTGTGTGTGTGTGTGTTTAAAAATTATTCAAAATAATTATGGCATATGAGTTATAAACTCAATAAAATGGAACCCAATCTTATTAATCTTAGTGGCATTTGTAAATTAAATCACATGAGTATGAAAGAACATGAAAATAAAATAGCTATGCTATAGCAAGAGGGTCCCCATATGAAAAAATAAGAGTATGGGGCATGTTGGACCTAACAATTATATCACCTAGACCTAATATAGTTTATTAATAATACTGATAATTTTCCCTATACTTGTCTACATCGATGAGGCTTCATCTGGTTTATATTTTACCACTCTACTTATGTAACTACATCAATAATGGTCAATATAGTACATTTAATAATCATAATTTTTGCATTGCCTACATCAACTAGGCTTGATATAATCTATGTTTTATATCTTTACCATTGTAACTACATCAACCATGGTTGATATAATAAATTTTCTAATCATTGTATTCTTTACTAACTACATTACCTCGACTTGATATAGTCTATGTTTTACCTTTAAGTCTATATAGATACATTGACCATGATCGATATAGTAAATTTTATAATAAATATTTATGTTATTGACTACATCGACCACACTCAACATAGTTTGTGTTCTACATCTTTGTTTGTGTAACTAAATTGATCGTAGTCAATATAGTACATTTTTTTCTTTAATGAGTTGGATCATATATGTTTCAATTTTCCTCTCCATAATGTTGCATATCTTTTATGATATTGAATTATAAATTTAACATAATATGTCAAATTTGACTAACACCCATAAAGCTTATAAATCTCATTTTAATATTAATAATAATTAATTAAAATCAATATTCATGTAACTACTATAAACAATAATTATAATTCACTCTCTAACTCCCAACCTCTAGATCCTTTTAACTATCCTTCCTACATGCCCATATTTGAAGATGAGAATTCTCTTGAATACAAAACTAAAATTATTCTTTTCATTAATGAAAACCTTCAACAGAGGGTCAATGAATCTATGATCATTTATAAACTCATTATTGGACTCATACACATAGCATTTTGACATGATTTTGGTCGAGTCAATACATGACTTTTTCTCTGCCTTTCTATTCCACTATGACAAGTATTACCACTATTATGGTGGGTATTTCTATATATTACCTATTTAAATTTCTCATTTTAATACTCACATTAATGCTACCACTAGTGTATCTCAAACCACTTCTAATAGTCTAAAACATTTAAATACTAATCAAATATTGTTACAATCCATGAATCAAATGGTTATTTTTCAAATTAATAATGCAAATCAAATGATTCAAATGAAAAAACAAATTTTGAAATTACATAATTATCCTAAAAAACTCAATGGATGATGAAAAATATAGATACCCCTTGACCCCCCTAGATATGCACACAATAATCTCATTCCTCAAGCTCAAATTCTAAATAATATTATCAATAATCTTAAAAATTAGCCATTAATCCCTAAAATTGAAAACATAAACATAGGAGATATTACTCCTACTATCACATACAATGGATCTATTGATCATGTGTTACATTTAAAAGATTTTTGTAACCTTTAAAAATATTTTATTATGCTTAATACCTTCATTGCTATCATACTTCTATCTAAAACATTTTAATGTGATTATTTATATTGGTATAATTAAATTAATTCTCACAATATATTTAGTTTATAAGACTTAGTCACTACATTGGTTCAAGAATTTAAAACCAATGATCTACCCAAAAATAGTGTAGCACATTTTAATAATTGTAAACAAGAATATTTTGAAAATGTTAAATTTTTCATTAAAGGATGGAAAGCCTTATCTAAAAAATTTGAACACAATGTGCCAAGAGACAACATATTCCATTTGTTCACTAATTATATTCTTCCAAAAATCCAATATTAAATAAGGACTCTCTATCAATAATTTTTAAGAATCCCTTCATCAAGATAAACACCAATAGTTATTCATAAGATAATTCAAGCCTTCACAACCTTCAATAATAATGCATATGATTATAACATCTAAAAAAAATATGCTACCAATAATAGTGTTACTTAAACTTATCATTTTATACACACCATTCAAGTTATTCTTCTTAGTTGCTCCAATTAGGTAACTTCTTCCCCACTTTTCATAATAATTTTCTCCCAATCACCTCCCTCATATTCATCATACATAAATAATTTTGATGTTCATTAACTTCTTTCCATGGTATAAATATAGAAATGTATTCTTAAAATTTCAACAAGAGAACTTGACCCTAATCACCCTAACAAAAATTGGTATGATCCACACAAAATATGTTGGTATTATGTGAGTTGGGGACATTATCATGAAATATAAAAAAAAAATTATGAACTTTGCTCTTGAATTTTTCCTTGGTCCCAATTTTGATCATGAAATTATGATTCATACACATCAACAAGAGTATAAAAAGGTAGTTAAAGATCATGAATCCAAATTCAAACATGAATCTATTAATCAATTTAATGGTCAACTTGATATATTTAGATTATATTTATGTATTATATAACACCTAAGTATTATACTCATGGAAAACATAGACCTTGGTTGTTTTTATTAGTTATAGACCTTTCCCACTTTGAGAAGTCTTGCATCTTCTCTATCTTGTGTCCATTGGCGTATCTCTTAGTCCAAAAAGTCTTATGTTGATGACCCCAAATGAGTATGTTTCCAAAAATGTTTAAAACATACTTATCTTCCACCTCTACAAGTTCCAAGCTTGTACCTACTTTCCTATTCCTTAGAGACTAACATCCAAGAGAGACACCTACATCAACACATGTTTCCTAATCTAATGCAAGTGTCCAATGCATTAAATTAATCTAATTTTAAAATTAAATGTATCCTAATGGTCAACCTAACTGAGTTCATGTGAGTTATTTATCAAAGAGGATTAATATAAATATAAGATCACTCCTCATTCATTTGAGACCTACCTACAACCTAGCATATATCAAGAAAATTTATCAAAGCATTCAATTAAGAACTCAATAAAGAAAAACTTTCCTTTTTTATTCTATTTTCTTATCAATAATATGAAAAACACACATATAAGTCTAACATATTGAAGGAGTAACTTAAGATCAGGATTTTCCAAGTTACAAACTATGTCATTATTTTAATTTCTTTCCATGTATTGCATGATTCATACATAATCAAAAAAATATGGTAAAAATAAATAGTCTAAAGGCCTATTTAGAGTATTGACTATGTAGGAAACACTCATAAACAAAAGAACATTTTGGGTCAAGTTTACATTGTGTGCCTGTAAACCCATTTCCCCCAAGGTCACTATGAAGACGAAAAACTAGGGATTTGTAATTTCATGAGGAATAATAGTCTATGAAACAAATACGAATCCACTATAGTGAAGGAAAAAATAAATATAGAAGCATAAAATTGGCCACATATTTTATCTAAAGTTATTTCATACAAGATATCTAAATTAAGTTTTGATAATGGCATTGATGAAACTATGCAAGAATGATGCCAATGTTGATAGATCCATAGGCACTTAATCCAAAATTCGGTGACTATCATAGAACCCTATTTTATTCTAGTTTCAACATATTCTAGATCCAAATCCATATTAACATGAGAACCAACCAAGTACACTACATATTTGTCATTTTATATATAGTATAGTTGTACTTACTATTTTAAGCCTATCTTAGTTAATGAATTCAACATATTTTATATATGAATTTAGCATCTAATTAGCCTTATATAAATATATCTTATCACCCTTGTACCTTAGGCTATCTCTATCCCTTTTAACCCTAATATAGATTTTTAGGGTTAAACATTTAGTTAACCTAGTCTCTATCTTTTCATGCAACTCCTAAGTTGTTCTAGAAACATGATGATTTTTCTAATTTATAATTTTATAAAATTTGTTTCAAAAATTAGTTTGTTTTCAAAAATTTAAAAAAAAAATACATCAAAAAAATGGACTACTCCCTAGAGTTTATGTGTCTCTCCTAGCCTATTCTCATTTTGATATTTAGAACATTTCAAATGGATAAAGATGAGTCTCTTCCTCATCCTAAACCTAATGAGGGTAATAACTATCATCCCTCTAACCAGGTCCATAGCATCAATACTTTAAGGGGTAAGGTAAATGGTGTGTGTATGCATGTTCAACATAAGGTACCTAGGGTTTGTGATTATAAATCCTTAAATGATCAAATCTCTATTATGAACATGGTAATAAAGGAGTTAAAAAATAATATTACACAACTATATAATCATACACATGGCATTGTTAATTATGTGTTTGTATCCTCATTTAATGATGTTATGCAAAACAATGTTTCACATCCAAATAAAAAGCTAAAATAAAATACATCCAAAATAATTGGGTCTAAAAGTGACAAAAAATTACTAAGATATAAATTTAAATTCAAATAGAAATTATTCAAAACAAAGTGAAAAAATTACCTCCTATACATCCTATACATATATCCAAATACTATTATCCATATCATAGAATGCAAAGGCATAAAAAAAACTAGTATTTATCCCTAGAGAAGAAGATACAATGCATAATTGATATTAATGATCCTGAACTTGACACATCTCACTTGGGAACATAAAAGTTTAAATATTTAAAAAATACCAAAAAAAATCTTCAAAAATACAAAAAACACTTTTATAACCTACATACTATATTGGTTCCTTAACATCTATCTATTATTTCCATGTTGATGGATGACTTATAAGTTAGTTCTACATACAAGTGTATCACACTTCTACTTTAGGGTGATACAATAATACATAGATACTTGATCTATTCTTATGTATTAAGTTTGACCTTACCTATACTCATGTCATATGAGCATTATTTGCATCCACTTATTTTATCTTGATATTCATAAGTTATATAATTAGATAGTCGCTTCATTATCATGATTAAACTTATAAGTACTGACATATGCCTTTATCTATGATTATATATTTCAAAGGTTAATTAATATGCTATGAACTTGACATGTTTTACTAACATATTTGATTAAATGGATATTATGATATTTTTATGATTTTTTCTTATGAATTATTTTATGCACTTCCTTGAGTGTCTTGCCTTGATATTGTGTTTCTTGTTTGAGCATTTGAATATGATCCTTTTTTTATAACCCACATGCCTATGTTTGATTTATTTAAAATTTTAATATTTAATTATTATTTTTATAGACATTTTAATATGTCAATCCTTGATTTTATGGACATTTGACTAAGTTATGTCCCTTAGATTGTGTGACATTTGAACATGTCCCTTGTTTGTAGTCTCCTTAGACCATTGTATGTTGACTTGATTTTGAGCACTCTTGTATGTTTGTGTGTGTTTTTTTTTTTGATATTTTATTTTTAATATATATGTATACATATTTCCATTATATTTATTATGAATCTTAGGCCTTCATGTGATCACATTATTCTATGGATTTCAATGTTACATTTACCTAGACATGTTATTATATAAGCTACATGGTTACATTCATAAATTATATAGTTATCTTATCCTTTTGAGGTGAGATAACTAAAAGTTTATATTATTCCCTCATCTAAATTATAATATCATTGGGGGGATGATTTTTAAGTATTTTATCCACACTTATTCACATTTGACACAATTTTTGCGTCTAGTGGGGGCATGCTTTATAAGCATGTTCTCAACACTTATTCAATATTTGACACTTATGTTAGTTTTTATATTTAGTGGGGTAATTTAATATAGGAATGGATTACACACATTCATATTTTTTATATTTAGTAGTTCATGCTTTGGAAGCATGATCCTCCACACTTATTTACTCTTCGGCATACACAAATGCAATGGGGCATGTTTAGGAAACATGTCCTCCACATTAACAGTTATTTAAATTTTTATATTAATCCATATATATTGGGGTAATGATTTAGAATAATGTTATCCAATATTATATATTATATGAATTAGCAAAATCATATTGTTATGTAATTCATATTCATGACTGTGAAATATTTCTATACATTGGTACCATTGTTAGACATAATTTCAGCATGATATATGTCTAAGGTTCATATAGAATTTTCAAATAATACTATAAAATAAAAATTAGTTTCAAATTTCAAAACAATCTCAAGGACTATTATCACCCACTAGGATGGACTTTTATCGACTGTATTAAGACAATCTACTATAATAACTAGTTAAATTTGGTTGACATGATTAAATCACTCAATCTTTCCAAGATTTTAGGTTGGATTTGACTATATCATCCATCCTCACTATTTTTATAGTATGATTTGAATTTTTTCACTAATTATCACTAAGTTATATATGTGATTGGGTTGCATGATTGAGAAAATCTCAAATTTTAGGTAGAAATTAACCTTTTATCCAAGGTTGGGGGCATGTGCCTTCTAATCTCTCTCTATCTCCTTAGATATATGTATTATATATATTTGTCCTAATATCAATTTCAAAGCCTTAAAATGATATAGATTTTAAATCAAATTTACAATAGGCAAGGTATTTACATTGATACATAGGTGTACTCCTAAACCTTACTCTTTTAATTTTAATCTTTTCAATACTTTTAATTTTAGATTATATGCATTGATTATGTACTATAACATGATATTGGTTATAGGTTATTCATCATCAAATCAATCAAATTTTAATGAAGAAAAGGCAAGGTGTATTACACACACATAGGTACACATCTATTCTTCTTGAAACAAGTATTTTAGTTACTAGATTAAATGGGGGAAAATGTAGATGATATTTATGGATTATATAGCACCTCAATCTTATACACTTGGAAAACTTGGACCTTGGTTGTCTCACTTATTTTTAGACCTTTCTCACTTTCATAACTCTTGTATATACTCTATCTTATGCCCTTTATCCTATGTCTTGGTCTGAATAGTCTCATGTTGATGGCTTAGACCTAATATCTTACCTAGAATGCTTAAAACCTACTTATCTTCCACCTTTACAAGTTCTAAAATTGTAGCTACTTTAATGTTCCCTACACACTAGCATTTAGGATAGACACCTATGTCGATGTAGGTGTCCTGATCTGACATAAGTGTCTAGTACATAACATTCATATAATTTATAAATGAAATGTATCCTAATGTCTAACTGAAGTGTTTTATTGTGAGTTATTACTCCAAGAGGATTGGTATAAATATAATACCGCTCCTCATTCATTATAGAACTACAAAAAACCTAAAAAAAAACCAAGGAAAGTTATAAAAGGATTCAATCAAACACATAATAAAGAAAAAAATTCTATTTTCTCATATTTTCATATCAGTCATAGGAATAACACATACACATGTTTGATGTACTGAAAGAGAAACCTAATAGCTAGATTTACCAAGTTACAAGTTAGTTCACTGTTGTACTTACTTTCCACACATTGAATCATTCACACATAAGATAACATGTATGGGATATATACATTAGTTTTAGGCCCTCTTTAAACTATTGGCTATGTAGGTAATGCTCATTGATGGAGGGGCCTTTGAGTTCAGATCGACACCATGTACACACTAACCCATTTTCCCCCAAGGTCACTATGAAGTTGAAGAACTAGTGTTTTGAAATTTTATGAGGAGATACAATCCCTGACCAATATATATAGATAATAAAGAAAAGGAAAAGACAAACCCATAAGCATCCAGGTGGTTGCATCCTTTTCTAGTAGGTATTCCTTATAGGACACTTTTTTTACGTTTACATTATATAATAAATGCAATAATCCAAGGATAATGGTATTATTTCCATCTCCAAATACAATATATAATTTGGTGACTATTCCATAACCCTATTTTAGTCTACTTTTTACCTACTCTATATCTAGAACTATGTTAGCATTAGAACTAGCTAATTACATTACTTCTTTGTCATTTCCATATCTAACATAGTTGTACTTATGATTTTTAGCCTATCTTGGTTAAATGAATTTAACATATGTTATATTTGAGTTTAGAATCTAATTATAATGCTATAGAGATAATTTATCACCCTTTTACTTAGGCTATCTCTATCCCCTTTAACCTAGATAACCCTAATTTATATTTTTAGGGTTAAAAATTATCTATAAAGATCCACTTCTATATCATCAATGTAATACTACTGAAACTCCTACCTCAAATATTTTGGAAACTTTAATTGACCCTACTTATATAACCAATGATGAAAATTTATTAAACATGAATAACATAAGGCATGTAGTATCATTTATTGATCCTTATCTACTACACTCTAAGTATAATAAGTTTTCAAAAAAATTCACCATTCAAGATACTTATCCATATCACTTAATAGATGTTAAACATATACAAAAAACCCATAATCACACATATACAACCATAACATAGTCCAGTCCCTTACCATTTGTTGAAATTATATCAAACAAAAAGATACTCTTCGATCCTCATGTTTATTCCTTTTTTACCACATCTACTAATTTGATACCATCATCTTCTCTCCAATCGTAACTACCTACTTTAACTAATGTAATTCAATCTATTTATATTCCTACATATTACTCATGACATCACCAAACTTTATGTAATTTGATGTACCTATCCAACCTATGCAGGCAAGTCTAAATAACATACTATTATAACATTTAATATCTAAGTGAGATATTTTATATTATTAGCATACTTTGGGGTCTAAAAAACCTATTTTACTCATGTTTGGTATTTTCAATATATATGGAGAATGAACATAAAAATTAAAAAAAAAATTAAACCCATATCATAAAAGAAAACAAAAGGAAATGATCAAAAGGAAATTATGATCTTATAAGTTAGATCACACTAAAATACTTGATCTCTTGAAACATATCCTATCCTAGTCAAAGATAAAACTCCATAATTGGCCTCATAATATATACAGGGTAAATTGGAGTGTATTAGGCTAGTATACTATGATAAGAGGCCTCATTTTATCATCTAGTACCCCTTACTTTCACATGCAAGTACCTAATATTCATAATAGATTGATGATTCTATAATCGGTCCTAAGGAATTAGGAACACATTATGGAGATTTAGGTGTATTTTAATTTTCTTCCATGTAGCCTTCATGGGATGATCTATGTAATTCATTTTTTATCCAAAGCTTTATTTTAAATAGTTAGAGTGTCCTAGGTCTTTGATGCCGATAATTACTAGCACTAGCATACTTATTTAGTGTCTCATCATTGATAAGGATTTATGGATCACTTATGTATCACTTCACTTCATATTTTTCATTTTTATATTATCACCTATAATAACTATAACATTTAAATTTTGTGTAAATGATATTTGATTATGAAATTTAACCAAAATACCTAAAATATTAGTTTACTTCATAATTTAGATCCATTAGACTATCATGAAAGTGAAATAAACATTATAACCTAAATATAAATCATCTAAACAAGATGAAAAAAAAAAGAATAAGAATAATTGATTATGGATTAATATTTCTTAATAAATACATAAATTGTGGAAAACATGATATTGGCTTGATCATTTATTTTGATGGAATGGATTGATAATATTGACATGGAGGTTTTATGTATTCATTGTTAGTTTTGCCATGGAGGATGGGTTGGTTAAAATAGGCCATGGAGGGAAGATCAATGGTTAATATTCAAAGTTGGGATGAAGAGGATCAATAGTGGAGGATTATCCAAGGAATCAAAAAATCTTTGGATGCCTATAGAATAAATGCTTCCAAAGAGGAAGGGATAATATAGACAGGATTCTAGAATTGGATAATTATAGAATCCATTAGGGGGGATAAGCAAGATTAGTATGTGATTATATAGGTCATTAATGACTAGGGATGTAGGAAAGCCTAGGAATAGGCTAAGGTAGGTGAGTAGATGGGTCATGAGAATTTGAAATTCCAAAATAATGGATAAGTGGGACTAGTTAGTGGATAAGACATGATTAGAATAGTTAATATATTTGTGGGGATAATATAATGTTAGTCTATGAATAATAATGAATGTGGATGTTAGATAAATGATGAGAATGGGTAATATTGGGACTAATTAAATGAAATAATTGAGGTAAGTGAAATTAGTGTCGACTAATAGTAATATTAGTGATGATAAATGAATTAAGAAAATTTAGTTTTATATATTATAAACCTATTTGAAAGGGAATTTATAAGTGGAAGGAGTAATGGTCTTTGAAATAATAAATACACTCATAGATGAAGGTTAGTAAATGATGTTAGTGGATATGATGACCCCTTGAGGGGAATGTGGGTGGGAAGGACCTATATGGCTACTCGAAAGAGGAAATTAGGGGTGGGATCCAATAAATAGAGAAGGGGATGAGATGCAAGATTTGAGATAGATGATGAAGAAAGATAACACCACTTGAATAGTGAGCTACAAAGTGATGTTTCCCCTAGTAAAGACATATACATAAGGAGTAAAAATGACTTGTGTCATGGTTGTTGACACATCCCAAGGGGAAATCAACTGTAACATGATAATGATAAGACAAAAGGTCATAATGTTTGAACATATTCTAGGCTAGGACATGTGTTAGGGAGTGATACATACCAAGATTATAGATTTCGAAAGCTTTCAACGTATCCCATGCAAGGACACATGCATGGGAGAACATCAAGCCAAAATAATACAATGATTTGATGATATTTATTATGAGTGTATCACAAGGCTAAAATATAGTGATATGATGAAATAAATGAGAGAGAATAAATGATATGTTTGGGTGACCAAAATATGAAGGGAAAGAATTAGACTGTAATGATTTGAATCAATGAGCCATAATGTGATTAATAAAAATGATACCCATCTCATAGATACATGCAAGGGAGCTAGAGATGATAATAATTTTATGGTCTTGTTCATACCCCAATTAAAGGAGGAAATTATAAACTTTAAATTATGAATTTACTAATAAATTATAATGAATGAATAACAAAAGGAAATATATATGTTGTGATTTGTTGGGCCTAATCGATAGGTGTGGATAATTGGTGAAAATATTAGGAAGATGATTGTGGGGATGGTGATTGATAAATATAATAACTAATTAATGATTGATATGCTATCTCAAGAATTTAACTAATGAAAAACATGACAATGATAAAAGATAATATATATGCAATGACAAATGCTGGTGAAAGAGGAGAGAGTGGCCCAAGATGACCTTAGACACATAATGTGACAAAGTACTTCGTATATAGTCTAAAAAGACCTCAAGCCAATGTAGTTTAGACTATATGATAAATGAAAAGATAGACTAGTGGAATAGGATGAAAATGACTTCTAGACATGTTATTTGTTATCGATATGTTAGATGTGATGATGATTAAAGAAATAATATATGATTGATTAGAGGATATAAACATGATGATAAAGGAATTATATGAATTATTGGACATTGGATGAGTGGAATAATATGATGGACTTGATGATGGGATTAAGATTATTAGATGATTATGATAGGTGATAAAGGAGATGAAAAATGATGAGTATAGTCCATTATAAAGACATCATTTTTATAATAAGGATCAATCATAGTCGAATCAATCTAATGTAAATATAGCACTAAGAAGTATGCCCTATGGTATAAATATGACCAAGAGGACATTATGCTAAAGTGCATGTGTATAAAGGGGGGAAAATAGAAAACTCTACATCATTGAGGGTACCTAAGAACATCATTGTAATTTTTTTCCTCATAGGATCCTCATTAATTTCCTAATAAATAAAAAAAGACAAATAAACAAAAACAAACAAACATATGTAGATATATACATGATAAAATATATACAATCAAGTCAAATAATAAAGAGAAGATAAAAAATGCACACAAGTATGTACATGCAATATCATCATGTCTTGTCTAATTTCTTGGATGAGATTTGATGGGATGACAGATCAGGTGATGAGTTGGATGTCATGATATGAGGGTGGATTAAAGTTATGGATTGAGATAAGGTATGGACTTAGAGTATACGAGTGACATGGATTATAATAAGGTATGGAATGGTGATTGTAAATAGGTTTTTAGTTCACTTACTGATTGAACATGTTGTGATCTTAAGTAAGAGATTTAGGACTTATTAAGTGATAGTGAGAGTAGGTCAATGTTATCTCAATAGAGACTATATTTACCCTAGTTCATAATGGGGGATGAAAGATAATAGTAGGATGGATGGCCATGACTTGGTTATGAAAATGAGGGAAAAATTACATGGATATGGATGCAAATGAGGGAATATTCATAAGATAAGACATCTTGGAATATTTTTTGCCTTTTACAAATTCTATGATTTTTAAGGTTTTTAGAATATTTTAATTTTTAATTCTTTGAATAATATGTATGTACACTATATAAATAGGGTTAATATCAAAGGGAATATCAAGCCTAAAAATATGATAAATATATAATAAATAATGGATGATATGATGGTGATGCAAAAAAAGGGATGAGGACCAAAGAATATTGGGTAAGGAATGGCCAATGACCAGATCGTGAAGCAACCAGAGGTCTAGTTACTAGAGTGTCCATTGAAGATAAGAAAAGATAATTTTAGAAGATATATAAAGACATCTTCCACTCCCTTAATGAGTTTAATACTATAATAAAGGATGGGTGTAATATGATGTATGATATGATGGTAGATGATGTGTAGGAATAATGGACATAGGGATATGACATGTATGGGATTTATAAGGGATGGATTGTGACCATAAGTGTTGAGATAAAATGAAGATAATAGATTACTTTACCATGATGTCAAAAATTGGTTTTCACCATGGTACTTGCCCAAGGTGCCAAAAGACTAGTTTTCACCATTAGACGAATGATTTTTTATTTTTTTGTCTTTTCTATTTTTTTAATTTTTAATTTTTAATTTTATTTAATTATTTGAATTTTTTATAACATCTTGATTTATTATAGGTTGGTGAGATAAAGGATTCAAATACTTTATTTATCTTTCGAATGACACCTATTTTATAGATATGCGATACCTAGATCATGTTGTCACTTCTAGATGTATTGATGTCTATGTGACCTTCATTGATTCTCAATTATGACTCTTATATACATCTATAATAGGTATCTTCATCACCCTTATGATATAAAATATTTCCTATGAATGTGATGTGAGGTATGTATTGGATTAGATCTTGGTGCTGATGGGGGTGTATTAGAATTGAATGGATGGTAGGATCATGATAGGAAGGTGTGATGGGTGATTGGGAAATGGGACTAGCAGTTACACACATCATTAGATATGTTAGACATTCCACATTTTATTGGTGATATTTGAAAAAAGACTTTAAGATATCTAATAATTTTATACTTGGTGTGGTTCTTCTTTGATCTAATTATTTGAAGGACTATCAATCATATTGATATTAATTTTGACAAGGATTTGTTATTCAAACTTGATTATATCTTGACTTACCCTTGGTGCCTAATTTTGGGATTAACTAGAGGAGATTGATATTTGACTTGTTATATGAATATTATTTTGACTTTCATGGTCCCCTAGTGACTAACATGGGGATTTATTTGGGGAAGACACTTTTTGACTCAGCCATTAATTTAATTGTTCTCGATTACGACTTTTTGGATCAAAGGTGATTTGACCATCATGAATGAATTTTTGAATATGACATGAGACATCTACATGTGTGGCACTTATTATTTTACTCAAGCTAAGTTCCAATCATGTATGTTCTTGTTCATCCCTTTGGAGGTAGGTGATTAAATGATCAATGATAGGAAGAAATGGGTATATCATGGATTAAGGTGGGGGAGATGGTATGAAAAGGTAAATGAGTGGTGATTGGGCATCATGGTCCTCATATGGGTTCCTAGGACACCCAATTTTCACATCAGAGAAAATATATTCAAGATCATAAAAAATATCACTAATACTTGTTGTAAGACATGCATCCGATGTGGGATCAGATTCACTTTGACTATCTTTGACAGATAAAACTTGTAAGAATTATATTATGACTTCATCATCATGATTAGGTTAAAAATATATGCCTAGTGATTGACTTACTTATGTATTAGAAGTATCCTAAAAAAGGTGGGCATAGTCATAATCTATTGCACTATCTATTATGTATGATGTCTCTAACAAGTAATCTAATTTAGATATCGGCATTTAACATGATCCTGATGTAGATAAAATTTGTGTTGAGTCTAATATAGACTCTCATGTACATGAAGTGATCTTGATAGTAGAATATTCATTATGTAAGTGACCTCTCATCATGGGGTCCTTGATGTGATGATTGGGATATAATGGATTTGATAAAGATACATCCATGGAAGGACTTAGGACTAGGATTATGAGAGATGGAATCATCATCAATGTATTTTTAAAATATGGAGGGACCACTAAAGATGGATATGGTGTCTTAACTTTGGATTGGAAGGGGAAGGGTTTGATTGTGATAAAAAATTGAATATTGGAATTCCTCTTCTTGTTAACCCATGGATATAGACTCATCTGATTCATTCTCAATTTCAATGTTACCATGGTCAATGAGCTCTTGGAAATAATTTTGAAAATTACAACATTGATTAATGGTGTATCCCCAAGTTTGATGATATATATAATATTGGTTTGATTTATGCCAATAGGGCTTAGGCTTGGTGGGATTAATATGTCATATTTGTTGATAGATCATCATGTCATTAGAAACAAGCTGGTGGAATAGGGCTTATAATGATATAAGAGGAGTATATGGGCTCTCTTCACTTAATGTTTTGGATGTGCATATATTAGACTTTAGATAATATGGTTGTGGGAATGAATAGGTGGGAAGACTAGTAATAGATGATTTGGATAGGATTGATTCCCTTTTCTAGTGTAGGAATGGGTGGATGACTGGATATGACTAGTGGATGGAGGGTTTGAATGCTATTGTGTGGTGTGAAGACTAGGAGTTGACTGACATTGATGGGTTCATACTAGAATTAATGTAGGGTGGACATGGTCAACATTTGCATGAAATGGAGGGATCATTTCAAGTAGGTAGGAAAAGAGCATATCCATATTGGCTATGAGATATTACTTAGTTAGGTTATTAACCAGATCCATTTTGGATGCCATGGATAAAGATGGGATAAAGTAAAGATGATGTGATTTTCCAACCCCAATCAGCAGGTGTAGGGGGTTAAACATAAAAACTAAGGGATGATGATGGAATGTGTGGAATTTTTTTTAGATAAAGGCTTGTTTTTGTCTAATCTCAAGTTTTACTAGATGTTTGATGTGATGTGATGTTTGGAAAAGTAAGACCAGATTGAGAAGACAAAATTAGGACGTGAGCTAGACTATGATGTTTTTGATTGGATTTGACTAGTTGAGATATAATAATATATATGATTTTATTATGATTGTCTTGATTGGAATAGGTTAATAAGATGGTGGATAAGGTTATTAGGCAAGACAAGATCAAGACAAATGATTTGTTTAGACTATGGGAGTGAGCAAGTTAAGGTGATGTGTGATTGGTTATGGATAAGGTTGTTTTAGGATAAGATGTGGATGAAAATACTTTATTAGGATATGTATGTGATGGGGGTATGAAAAATTATAATTGGATGAAACTAGATTAGGATGTGACTAAGATGGGATGTAGGATAATATGCAAGATGAGATAATGTTTAAAAGGATGTACAAAAAAAATATGTACAAGAGGATGATATGATGATGAGACAAGGATATACATGATGATATGTGAAATATATGTTAAGATGCATAAACACCGGAAGCATACAGTTGATTACCAAACCAAGCAACTTAATATGCGGAATTAACCAGAATAAACAAGTAACTAGAATTCAGAATAACACATGATATGAGAGACAATACACAACTTGTATTAATACTTATACAGAAAAGAATGCAATAAAGAAGATGCCACTTCTTCTCCACCACCTCTTCAGAGGCTTCCCACACCTCAAGTGAATAGTAATTCTCTCCTCTAAGCTCTCTCTCTCAGGTCCCAACACACAACTCAAATACAGAGTTGGTGTTCACCTCGCGTGCTCCACGCACACCACAAGTGATCCACACACTCCACAAGTACTCAAGGTACTTCAAGTAGATCTCCCATGAACCTGAAACAACGTACAATTCAACAGACCATACTTATGGAAGGAACTCCCTTGCCTTCCTCTTTGCTCTATCCGAGTACACACCTGTACTCCAAGTAGATCCTACCTGATTCTGCTCCCTGTTGTGTTGCTATCCTATCTGATCTTGCACACCTGCAAATCAACCTAGTTCTACACACCTATGAACCTTGACCTTGCACACACATACACCTGTAGATCAATGATCTTACTTACCATGTAGATCTCCTATATAGGCCATGCACACCTACTGACCAAGATCCTACATACATGAAGAATCCTGCTGACTCTCCAAAACTAGCACCCACCTTGGTACTGCTGTGGAACTAGGAGGAACACCCTTGCTCACCTCACACACAGAAGGAGCTAACTTTGCTCAAATCAAACTAGAACACCTTTCCAATACAACCATGAGTCTATTATATAGATCTCATCCAAAAAATAATTAGACATCTAATTACAATAATTAGATCTACAGCTCTCAGTCTAAAAATAGCTCTAATCATGCAAACACTTGGTTCGTTAGCTAACTGCCGGTAATAAACTCACAGTCAAACCACACAAGCGACTGACGTTGGTCCCTATCTGCCTAGAGGTGACTGACGTCAGCCGATCCCTGACTAACGTCGATTGATTCTCTTCACTGTCCTGCTGACGTCGGCTGATCAAATCGATGCCAGTTGCTCTGACACTCAGCAACCTTCAGCAACCCCTCCAATGGCCTTCTCCATGTTTGCATCAATGAAGCTTTTAGCTCCACAACCTAACAATCTCCCACTTGGAGATAAATAGCTACATTGTACCTGTACCTGTACTCTGTCTAATCTATTTCTTAGTTTGTATCCCTCTTCAAGCTCAATCATGAAGACAACCCACCACACATCCCATGATGTACCTCCTATCATCTGAGTACCCTGCCACATCTGAACCTATAAACACATGTAGTGAATTCCTGACCCTGCATGTATACCTGGTATTGCTCCCTCTCAAATACCTGAGAACACACTTCCCTGAATTGGCTCCTAACTCTCTGACAGCTCCCACTGCATGGGAATACTCAGGTCTATACCAGACCTCATGTGATTTTGGACACTGTACCTATCTAGCCCTTAGTGTGCTCTGGCTCTGCATCCTGTGCCTCGCCAACACCTGATTCACATCAGCTCCCACTGGAGATAAAATCAACCTGTGATCTCCATGTCTCCCCATGTCAAAGAATTTTGCTGCACCAAACTCCTCATGACATGACACTGAACTAATCTTACCCTTAGCTCAGGAAAACCCTATATGTACAATCTTGATAGCAAACATAACATCCACATACAGCAATAGAATGATGTCATGATTCATCATCCACTTGGTAAGGCAAACCACAGTAGTTACCTGACATTGACTGAAGCCATGCTTCATCCTCCACCTGTCAAAACCTATACCACTGTCCTGCAGCTTCTCAAGACCATATACCTGGTCTTCCGTCTCATGTGTCTGTTCACTCTATTCTTCAACTAAGGAATCCATTCATCTCTGTGCTTTCATACCGACTGACAACCCTACCAAAAATCTCATTTGGTTCTGCATCATATCCCTGCCATGCTTCCACCTGTTTCCTGGATCCTTCCTACTCTACAATCAACAACGAGTATAAAGAAGAGGAACAATGAATTTGAGGGCCTACTTACATCTTCAGTCCTCCATATGGGTGTTTGAGACTCCTTGACAACGTGCTGTCCACCCAAAATCCGTTATAGTGACTGACCTCGGTCACTCCATAGTCTGCATCTGACCGACGTCGGTTCCCATGCATCTGTCCTTGACTACCAACCCTGCCGACATCAGTGTCCCTGCTGCCAACATCGGTCCTCTTGACCGACATCAGTCTTGCCTACTGCCAATGTTGGTCCTCCTGACCGACGTCGGTCTTACCCTGCCTGACATCACCGGCTTTGGTCTGCACATGACCGACATCGGCACCTGTCTGTTTGATGCTGGTTCCTCCTGACCGACATCGGTATCTATGTTCACCTGTGAGTGATGAATTTTTACCTATGAGCTCCTTTGAATCAAAACCCATGTCCAAACTACTCTGCTCAGAAGTATCCAGCACCATCCACTGGTTTTTGTCCACCATCTCCTCTAAGTACACTAAGGCTTTCCAGTTCTTAAGCCTGTCAAATATATCTATCTTTCGCTTAAGAACATGCATCTCCTTCCTACTCATGTGACCAAGCCTACGAGGCCATGTCTCTACAACAAAAGAAGAATCAGTAATGTAAACAAGTAGATAAAGAGTACCTATTTTCTTACCACCAGCTAATTCAAGTGCATCCACTGTGAGAGTTCTTGTGCATCTCTCATCACCCAATATTTCTAAATAAATTAGCCATATCTCCAAACTTGGGACCTGCATGACCTTCATCAACACCTGTGTGTTGGCTGCCTGCAATTTTAGCTTCACTTCCCCTTTGCCAATTCTTTGGCAAGGCTCACCAGCTCCTCTACCTGGGGCTGCATGGAAAGAGGCAACCGAATCTTTTATCCAAGATTCAACTTTATCCAAGAAACCTCCTAGAGCATCCTGTGCAACAACACCTACAACATCTACATTTTCAGTTCCTTCATGCTGATCTGCTACCAACCAACAATATTCTTTTACCTACTCTTTCTTTCCATAGGACCGTAAGTGACCATCTGTGCTTTTCAACTCCTCCATTCTTAGCTTACTTTCATCTACCATTGCTTTACTCCCACTCAATCAGAAACCCCTGAGAGTGACCTATAACCAAACACAAACCCTACTCCCTACAACCTTAGCTTTGATACCACTTGTCAGGATGCGTAAACACCAGAAGCATACAGTTGATTACCAAACCAAGCAACTTAATATGCAGAATTAACCAGAATCAACAAGTAACTAGAATTTAGTATAACACATGATATGAGAGACAATACACAACTTGTATTAATACTTATACAGAAAAGAATATAATAAAGAAGATGCCACTTCTTCTCCACCACCTCTTCAGAGGCTTCCCACACCTCAAGTGAATAGTAATTCTCTCCTCTAAGCTCTCTCTCTTAGGTCCCAACACACAACTCAAATACAGAGTTGGTGTTCACCTCCCGTGCTCCACGCACACCACAAGTGCTCCACGCACTCCACAAGTACTCAAGGTACTTCAAGTAGATCTCCCATGAACTTGAAACAACTTCCAATTCAACAGACCATACTTATGGAAGGAACTCCCTTGCCTTCCTCTTTGCTCTATCTGAGTACACACCTGTACTCCAAGTAGATCCTGCCTAATTTTGCTCCCTGTTGTGTTGATGTCCTATCTGATCTTGCACACCTGCAAATCAACCTAGTTCTGCACACCTGTGAACCTTGACCTTGCACACACATACACCTACAGATCAACGATCTTACTTACCATATAGATCTCCTATATAGGCCATGCACACCTGTTGACCAAGATCCTACATACATGAAGAATCCTGCTGACTCTCCAAAACTAGCACCCACCTTGGTACTGATATGGAACTAGGAGGAACACCCTTGCTCACCTCACACATAGAAGGAGCTAATTTTTCTCAACTCAAACTAGAACACCTTTCCAATACAACCATGAGTCTATTATATAGATCTCATCCAAATAATAATTAGACATCTAATTACAATAATTAGATCTACAACTCTTAGTTTAAAAATAGCTCTAATCATGCAAACACTTGGTTCGTTAGCTAACTACATGTAATAAACTCGCAGTCGAACCACACAGGTGACCGATGTCGATCCCTATCTGCCTGGAGGTGACTGATGTCGGCCGATCCTTGACCGATGTCGGTTGATTCTCTTCACTGTCCTACTGACATCGACTGATCAGACTGATGCCAGTTGCTCTGACACTCAGCAACCTTCAGCAACCCCTCCAATGGCCTTCTCCATGTCTGCATCAGTGAATCTTTTAGCTCCACAACATAAAAATATACCTAGATAGGTATGTATAGGTTTGGGTAAAAGGTTGACTCAACTCATAAATAAAACAAGTCTATCACAACACTCACCAAGTCAATAAATCTAGAAACCTATCATTAGTAAATAAATTTTGGTGTGTAACTCAATGAATACAATGTCTAATAGATTTTTAGGTGAGGTTGTAGGATGGTAACCAATTATGAAATATCCTAAACCCTCTTAGCCCTATCTTCACATGATAGTCACTTTAGGGATGATATTGTCTCTAGAAAAAAGATGCATATTATGGTTACAATGTCTTAAGGAAGGCTATATAGACTATCTAGTGGAGCTCTTAATATACATTAGGTACAGTGGGGCTCAAGTCTATGTAGAGTGATGTTTAATACCTATTTTAGATAATGAAATCTTCCCATTCATGAAAGACCTATATATGGTCAACCACTTATCCTAATGATAGCTATTTATACTCCACTAGAACATAGAGTGTGGATTAGTGCATGGTGGTGAAATCCATGGTCATTATCCCCATAGGACTATAGCAAGTGTATGGGTGTGAATTACACATCATGTTTCCCCTAAAAAATAAAATGAGAGAGTTTATTAATGTTTTTTTATCCTTTAAGACTCACCACTAGGACACAAGGAGGAGATTATACACCATTGTAGCCCTCAAGTGACAAACAAGTAGACAAACATATTTATTAACTTATTAATCTAGATGTGATATATATAAAATATATTTATAATATGTGTTTTAAAAATTTCAAAATATCTTTTATAGACAACCTAAAATTAAATTGATTAGTAATTTCAATTCACAATCTTTAGGGTCAACCTAAAAGACAAGACATTAGAAAAAAATATGACTTTTAAGATAATATGTTAGGAAGCCAAAATTACCATTAGATTAATTCTTGTCAAAAACAAAATCTTGTCTAATAAACCTTAATAAAAACCCTAAAAAAATCACAATTTTTCACTATATTTTTTTAGCTAAGGGGCCATGATGTGAGTATCTAAGGGCACATTCCCCAAAGGGGTCAAGGGGTAGTGCCCCTTATCGGGTTAAGGGGAAGCACTTAGAATGAATCAAAATTCATTGAAAATGATCTTTAAAAATGTACTCAAAAGAGGAAAATTTAAGGCAAAATAAAGACCAAAATTGTAACTAGATTGATCAAAACTATAGATACATAGTCAGTTATATGCAAAATCACTTTTAGAATACATAATACCACAAATGCTAGGAAATATTTCAAATTCACAATTTGTGGTTTTATCACTATCAGTTGCCCCTAACCATGTATTTTAAGCAAAATCATTGATGATTAGGCAATAGCATAAGTCAAAGTCAATACTATAGAATGTAAGATGTAATTTTGTAGCTTAGGAAAAAAACAACACATTTTAATAGCAGAAATGAAAGTATGTAAAAATAATCTTCATAAAATGGAAAAAATATTACAACAATTTTATATTTTAATACTAATTAGGTGAATGTAATATTTAAATTTCTTCAGTTAAAACTGACTATATATGTTCAATACCAATTGTAAGTTTTAATAATGTAGTTTTTGAAAATAAAGTATTTTAGATTTTAAAATTTGATAATAGATATAAAATACTCAAAATTAAATTGAAATTTTTTATTAAAAAAATCTTAATTTATTTACAAAAAGCTAAGTGTATATGACTAAGGACCAAAAAATTGACTCTGTAACCTATAAAATCATAAGTTAGATTCAAAATCATATCTACAAATAGGTTTTATTGTAGACTATAGTCAAGAGGGTAATTTAGGAGTATTTAGTTAGTTTGGGTAGAGTTCCCCTTTCCTTAAAGTAGACAAAAACCAAACATAGGAAACAAGATTGTTAAATATCAAAAACATAAGTCTAGCTTAGTGATTATATGATTAAATCAAAATTGCATTTTATGAAGGCAAAAACATAGTTAAGAGTCAAAACCACACTTTTTAGGGATAAAACCACATATAGGATTCAATACCACATTTTGAGAGAGGTAGTTTTTTATAAAGACCAAAACCTACCAAAAAAATTCTAAAAACAAGTGGTTAAGTTTGGTGGTTAGTCAAAAATAAATTTGGGATGTGCAAAACCACCTCTGCAAAATCATAAGTTGCAAATTAATAGTACCTTTCACCTAGAAGATGAGGATTTTTAAATTTTGAGCCATAATGTTATTCAATCTGACCTAAGATCTTAATCAAACACAAAATGTCAGCCAAAGAGGAGGGATCCCACTGTGGTCCCCAAATGTAAGATGGAAATTTTGAACAAATGAGATTTGATTATGAAATTTAACCAAAATACAAAAAATATTAATATAATTCATAATTTAGAGCCATTAGATCAAAATTTAGGAAAAATAAACATTAAAACAGTTATTATAACCTAGATCTAATTCTCTAAACAAGATACAAAATAAGAAAAAGGTAAATTGATTATGGATTGAGATTGTTTATCAAAGATAGTGATTGTGGATAGCATGATTTTATATTGATCAATTATTTTGATAGTATGGATTGATAATATTAACATGGAGGTTTTATGGATTCATAGTTATTTTTGCCATGGAGGATGTGTTGGTTTAAATAGGCCATGGAGGGAAGATCAATGGACAATATCCAAAGTTGGGATGAAGAGGATCAATGGTGGAGGATTATCCAAGAAATTAAAAATTCCTTGGAAGCCTATAGAATAAATGCTTCTAGAGAAGAAGGACTAAACTAGAGAGGATTATAGAATTGGAAAATTATAGAATCCATTAGGGGGGATAAGCAACATTAGTAGGTGATTATACAGGTTATTATGGACTAGGGATGTAAGAAAGCCTAAGAATAGGCTAGGTTAGGTGGGTAGGTGGGTCGAGGGAGTTTCAAATTCCCAAATAATGGATAAGTGGTATTGGTTAGTGGATAAGAAATGACTAGGATAATTAATAGATTGTTGGGGATAATATAACATTATTATATGAATAATAATGAAGGGGAGATGTAAGATAAATGACTATAAGGGGTGATATTATGATGAATTAAAATGAGATAATAAAAATTAGTGTCGACTAATAGTAATATTAATGATGATAAATAAAGTGAGAAAATTTAGATTTATACATTAACCTTGATGGAAATCACTTCTATTGATCACATCCTTGATCTTAATTTATACCTACACCTTTTGGTATTCTTTTTTTGAGTTATAGTGTAAGACCTTGGATATAACCATGTTTTCCTCAAAATACCCACCTTGTTATGCATCTTAATGTATTTTTTGAGTTGCAGTGTAATGTCTTTGATAAGACTAAGTTTTAATTTTAAACATATTTTCACACAATATTATCACCATCATTCACATGTCATTCGATGATCATACTTTCTTCCATCAAAGGCTAGCAAAAACATTAAATCTAAATTATTTCTGTAGTTTTCCTTGTTTTCATTTCTTGTTTATTTTCATTTTGTGTTTACATATTCAACTAATTTTTTTGGTTTTGATTTAGTTTTACTAGAATGTTTTACATATATCATTATTTTTGGTGCATTTTAAATTCAATTTTATCATTCATTTATGGTTTTTCAAATTCTTTTAATATACTTAAATTTTTTTGTAATTTCATATTTATCATTCTTTTTAACCATACATTTGGTCACATTTTGTAGAAAAGAATAAAACATACATTATATATTTTCCCATACCATAATAAATCATAATCACATGTGATATAAATAATATACATCAATACATAACATCCATTAATCATAATGAAACACATCTCTCTATATATGACTTAAAATTTTAATACACATCATGAGACACAATGATACATGGTACAAAGCTAACTCTAAGTTCATGGTCCATCATGAAGAAATGCTAAAATAAGAATAGAGGATTAAGAATATCTTATATATATATTTAATTATACAAAATACATCCATGATCATATACCATCAACTTTTCCCTATAACTTGGTTACATGGACTTATAACCTCATTACCTACCTATCTATAGTCAAATGAGAAAATCTTTCCTGAGATAGTAATTTCCATACCTATAGGTCATATTAACCAAATATTGGTGGTACTAAAACTTGAACCCTATATGATAATTTATGTATCTCTTGGGAAGCTTTGCCAACCATCCTAAACCACTCAGTATAACCCTAGGTTGAAGACACAAATAAATAAATCAACTATGTACTACCATATTGTGTTAGCACATCACCAAAAAAGTCATGGTGGGTTGTCTCTACCAAGGTCATCCATTAGGCCTCATTTATTATAGCATATAAAAAAATCAAACTGAAATCACATCAAGTCTCATATATATCTCTAAAATCATAAATATATCTAGGATATATATCTATATAATCTCAAAAATAAAAATTAGACAACACATCTTACTCACTAATGGTATCTCCATCTTCTTAGACACAAATGACCTCCTATGTACCATATATTCATATTAATAATTATAAATACTATTTCATAACCCAATGTTCACATCATTTATGCATGTATCTCTATTTATTTGTCTCCATATTATGTCACAAAGTATATTTGGTGTCATGGTAGATCTCTATGTATAATTTATGTTTTGGTTTGAGCATTGACTTCCATAGGTTATTGGGTATTTTATGAACTTGATTAATAATTCATCCCGCATCATACCCATAATTAATCCTTTGTCTCATTCTTGAGACAACACAAATGAATAATCCCACCAAATTTTCTATGTATTTGGGCCTTGCTAAAAAAAATATGATGTTTATTGAGGATATTTGTCTCAAATTATTTCCATTTAGTTAGATAACTAGTGGCTCACTGTGTTTTTTTCTATTTGTATACTATCTTGAACCAATTTTTTAATATCATATAGGGTGGGATAATTTAAAATAAAGTTTAAATAATTTTTAATTTATCTTGTAACTTTTTACAAGCTTTCTCATAAAGTGCTTGATGATGTCACCTAATTCCTCAAGATATATGATGCATTATGCTAATTTTTATTGTTGTTATTGAAATTTCTCATTGAATTACAAGATCCATGTCCTTTATGTTCCCATTAGATATTTGGAAATATCATACTAGTATATAACTTGGTTAGGTTCTTCTTTAAGGCTATTTAAATATTTTTTTGGATAATGTTTTCATTAGACACCCTAGTGTGAAATAAAAGTAAGTGGTAACAGTTGATATCACTTATGAAGATAAGTAATATGTGTTTGTACCATACCATGGTGATGGATTTTCTCTATCAAGGTCCTAGTATGTTATTAGAGTTTTAATTCCTCTATGGCACTGCCATGGATGTTCTATTTCTCTGGCTCAGGGATATATTGATGTTTGATGAAATTATATAATGTCTCTTTGAACCATTGAATGATATCAACCTTTGGATTTATCTCAAATTGTGGCCTAACCTTTGTCATATCTTGGATGGTTTAATTTTTATTCCAAAATGGTACATTTATACATCAAATAATACTAGGTATTTTCCTAAAATATATTCCCTAATTATTGATCCTAATTATGGGTTATCACATTGAACCATATATATATTCCCTATGGGGTTTCTTCGAGTAGAGTGGGTGAAACATTGATGGTGTTATTTTTTTGATTTGAACTAAAATAACTTTGACTTTATTGAGTTAGTAATCAGGTGGAATGATTAGTGTATACGGAGTGGGTAGATAAGGGGAACTAATTGTCATTTATTGAGTAGAAATTGATGGTGGGATTGAAACTAGTTGTTGGGGATGAAGTATAGAATTTTCCCTCATTTTACATATTTATCTTACATAAAATGCCTTTTTATATTTCCATCCACACCATTTTGGCCTATATACTAATGATATTCTCACATATTATATGAATAACATATATGCATATTATTTTGGTTGAAAATAATTATCTTTATATAAGCTAGTATGATTTAATCAATTTAATATTTATGGTGTTACTAATTTGAAATGAATAATGTCTAATACACTTATTATAAGGTGAATTTTACCTATAAATATGAATGAAAGAGATCCATTTTAATTTTTTCTAACATGTATCATGTGAGTTACATGCATTTCTAGGATAAAATAGGCTAGTTTGGAAACATTAGAAAAATAGAATCAATAGGATTTATAATATTAAATATGATCACATATTTATATTCCCATTTAAAATTTATACACTTTTAAAAAGTAAATTTTGTTTCAAGTCCATATTTGAAAGTTATAGCTCTTGAAAGTATCCTTTATCATTTATTGTACTAGCCTATAATAACTATGCCAACCTGTAACAATGGTTTTGGTAATTGTTTGAGAGTTTTGATAAGATGTCAACTTATAAATGCTTCTAACTAGATAAATTAATTTTTTAAAACATTTTGAGATTTTGGGATTATGTTACAACCACTTGAAACTAATTCATTGCATTTTTTTATTACATTTATACTTCCTCCAAAGTTTTAATAATGGAAAAAACTGATTTCCATTTTCTAATTATTTATTATAACATCATTGTTATCTTAACATGGTTTTTTATATTACTATTATAACAATAGATTTTATTTATAACATCCATATTCTATATATTTATAATAATACCTTACCTTGTTTATTTAAGATAAAAGCTATGTGTTAGTACAATAGTAATTTTAGATGATATTTATGGATTATATACCACTTTAGTCTTATACCCTTGGAAAAACATATACATTAATTGTTCCTCTCAGTTATGGACCTTTCTCACTTCTACAAGCCTTACATCTACTCTATATTTTTCTTCATATCTTATCTCTTAGTCCAACCAATAGTATGTTGATGACCTAGGCCTTCTGTCTTGCCCAAAATTCTTAAAATGTACTTATATTCCACCTTTATAAGTTCTAAGTTTATACCTAATTTCTTACTCTTTGGACACTAACATCTAAGATAGACACTAGCATCAACACTAGTGTCTTTACCCAACACAAGTTTCTAATGACCTAAAGTAATCATTTTGACAAATTAAAGGTATCTTAGTGTTTATCCTAAGTTATTTAATGTGAGTTACCTATCCAAAGGGATTAATATAAATACAAGATCCACCCTCATTCATTCATCACCTAAGATACATGATAAAATACCTATTATTCATAACAGAGATAATTTAATTGAGAAAATCCTCCTTATTTTATAATATTACCATATTAGTCATAAGGACAACACATACACATGTCTAAAGTACTGAAGGAGTATCCCAAGAGCTCAATTTTCCAAGTCACTATTGTACTTGATTTAGAAATATTTCATGAATTACACATAAGCCAACATGTAAGGGATAACTACATAAGTCTAAGGCCCACTTCAAAGTATCATATATGTAAGAAGCACTCAATAATAGTGGGTTATTTGGGGAAACTAGACACCATGTGCTTAGTAACCCATTTTACCCCAAGGTCTTTATGAAGATGAATAACTAGGGTTTTCTAATTTCATTATGAGTGATAGTCCATAACCAATATATGAATGCATCAAAGTGAAGGTGAAGACAAACATATAACCACTCAGGTGGTCACATCCTTTTCCACTAGGTATTCCATATAAGACACTTGTGTCTAACCTAGATATTAGTATTGATATAATCATCCCACACTAATGTTAATGTCTAGAGATCTATAAGTGCTAGATCTAGACTTTGATGACTATTCTAAAATATTTTTCTAGTTTATTTTTTACCTATTCTAGATTACATACATATATTAGTTATACTTTCTATATTTATCCTATTCTCAACATAAGAAATCTAGTGTATGTTTATATCTAAGTTTATCACCTAATTAGCCTACTGTAGATCTAATTATCACCATTATGTTTATTCATTTATATATACAAATTTAATAGTAATATAGGGATAATTAAAATTACTTAGATTATTTTTTAGGGTTAAACATTTGGTGAACTTGATTCATATAAATGCAAAGCTTTGTGATTCCTAGGGTTTTCAACCAACTAGGGGTTTAGATTATTGTACTTTTTCATTTCCTACTATTATTTTGCATACAACCTAGGTATAAAATTAGATTTGGAGGTGTGCCTATTTAACACATACCACCACTTAAGTTAACTCAAAAAAATGACGGGTATTATACTATGGGTCATGATGATACCCATGTTAAAAAATGAAAAACATATTGATAGGGTTATCAAAGAAGAATATTATGATAATGAAAACTATGAACCACATGAAAATGAGCAAATAAACCATGATCAAGTGAAATTAATTACATTATTTCATTAGTGAATTTTAAAAAATCCTAAAGATATTGATCAAATCTAAAAAACTATAATATAAATAAAAATTTCAAAAGTTATAATTGAAACATCCCTCCCCTTAAACACATTACAACACAATACATCTAGTTAAGGCATGTGTTATGTGTTTAAACATTTGTTTAGTGAGACTACTATTTCTACATAAACTATAGAATTACCAATTGTTTCAACATAAATAATAATTTTAAAAACCTTTATTTCTTTAGACTATTATTTCTACATATACTATAAAATTACCAATTGTTTCAACATGAATAACAATTTCAATACGTATTGCAACTCAAACCATGTTTACATCCCATTTTTTGAATACTCAACTTGTTAATATAAATCCCACTAGGTCTAAATTTCAATCACTCCTTCAAGTTATAAATACCTTGGAGGACAAGGTTAAAAACATTAAACAAAATGCTTTAAATTTTACTCATGTTATTGATTTACAATGTGTTTTGCATAACCCTATTGTACTTGATATATATTTTCAACCTTTACCAGTAGGTTTTACTTCACCTAAGTTCACATTTTATGATGACAAGGGTGATCATGAACATCATAATCGATTGTTTTATGTGGCATGCCTTGACTATGCCTCCAATGACAAAATTTTGACCATATTATTTCTAAGAAGCTTCGAAGAATATGTTTTGAGATGCTTCTATGATTTAGCTCTCTAATATGTGAAAGAATTAAAATCTCTTATAGATTAGTTTTTTCCACACTTATCCATTAATATTTTCAAAAATGTTTCCTATGCTCAAATTACCAAAATCAAACAGGAAATAATGAAGCTATCAATGGATATGTATTAAGATATAAGACAATGTTATCTAAAATGACCAATCCTATGGTAGAAAAAGGGTTTAATGATATATTAAACAAAATTTCACTTGTTCCTTTACATGAGTCCATTATTATGAAGAAGTGATTTTTTTTATGAACTATGCCATTTTATACAGGACCATGAAATGAATATTATTTCACTGAACAAGATAAATTATGTAGTAAACACATTAGTTTCATCTAAATCTAGTACAAAATTCATAATTAAACCAACATATAAATTAAAACCTCCTGATCCTACAAAGGAAATAACCACCATGATTAACATAGTTTCACACCATCCTAATCAACTTGTTTTATCAAATACACCAAGGAGATAGTTTTCCCATTTATCTGAGTCCTTGGCTTCATTACTCATGCAATTAATAGAGTGTCATATTATATCTCTCCCTCATCATATAGATTTTGATGAGTCAACCTATTCCCAAAGGTTATGATGTGAAAGATTATCATGAATATCATCATTATACAAATAAATCATTTACCTTAAAACACATGATCCAGGATCTTATTGATGACCAAAATATAGCATTTGATGATCCTTAAAAATAATTAGGTTCATAACCTAGTGACCACAAAAAACATAAAATATTTATCAATCATTTTCAACAGCATATTATGAAGGAACTATAAGTGCAAATAGAATATAATTTACATCCCCCTCCATCATATTATGGGCACGTACTATATGGGATTATTGGTACATACATGTGACATATACCTCCTATGGTTTAAATACCCTCTATTATTAAATTAAATATTATGACTATAATATTTATTCTTTATTCATTTGAGCATACCATAACAAACACCCTATACATAGTTGTATGATTTATAATGTTGTAGGAAAGAATGTTTGAACCATGACATTACTTATGATCTTGGGTTATACTCATCATGATTTTTGTCATTTTATTAGATTAGTTAGAGCATTTGATGGGACATTCCAAAAGGTTTTTAGAGAGATTGACCTACCTTTATAGGTAGGTCCCACACATGTGGTTACTACATTTTCATTTATACCTTCCATAGGCATATTTGATAGATTATTGGGAAGACTTTAGATCCATACATTTCAAGGCATACCTTCTATAGTACATGGGTGTGTTAAATACATTCATGTGAATTGGGTAGTTACATTTTTTGTCATTCCATATGAGAATCCTCTTGAACAAGAGAAAATTATTCCTAGACAGTTCACTACCAAGCTTACAAAGGCTAATTCACTACAAAAGGTTAAGCAATAGGCAATTTCCTCTATTAGGTTTTCATTATTTGAGAAACCATTATATTAGAGACATATATTTGATTTCACAAAATCCTCATCTACTATGCACCATGTTTAGATATCTAGAGAACTTATACATTTTACTATTATCGATATTCCAAAGAAATTACATAACACTCAATGATGGGTTTAAAGAACCCATAATCATATTACTCCTACTACTACTTCATGACCATAGAATTATATTTTACATATGTAGAGAACAAATGTTAATACAATGATATAAATTGAACCTTTATGTTCTTTTTGGTAGCATCACAATATTATTAAACTAGGTTCATAGTGGGGATATATATATGACCATTCATTGGATGGCATTATAGGATGATATTTCCATTTCAAACATTACAAAATATCACAAAAAAAAACTCAAAAATACAAAAATATTTTTAACACCTACATATTATATTGACTCTTTGAAATCTATATGCTAGTTCCTTGATGATGGATATAATACCTATTATTTATACATACACACATGTGTGTCAAAATTTTATTTGAGTGTGATAAAATCATATATAGATATGTGATCTATTATTATTTTGAATGTTGGGATTTCCCTCTACTCATGTCATGCAAACATTGGGGGCATTCACTTATTTTGATCTCAACACACACATGTTATATGGTTTGATAATCACATTTCATTATCATGTTTAAACTCACATATGTACTTACACATGACTTTATACATGATTATATCCTACACAAGGTACTTGATATACTATACACTTGACATTTTTTCTAAAAACATTTGATCCATGGGCTACTAATGTTTATGATAATTGTTTATGATTTTCTTTATGTACTTCCTTCAGTGTCTTGGATTTCTATTGTCTTCTTTATTAGAGAATTTGAATATGCTCCTTTTTTATGGTCCCCATGCCTATATATGATTTATTTAAAATTTTAATATGTAATTATTTGTTATATGGACGTTTGAATATGTCATTATTGTTGTTATGAACATTTAAATAAGTCACATCCCTTTGATTTTGCACATTTAAACATGCCCCTTGTTTACGTTATCCTTGGAGCATTTCTTTTTTACTTAGTTTTGAGTATGTTTGTGTGTGTTTTTATTTTATCATTAATCTTATAAAATTATTATATATACACTAGCATGATATTTATCATGAATATTACGCTTTCATGGGATCACATTGGTTCTATGTGCTTCAGTTTTATATCTACATAGACATGTTCCTTTTATATGTTATATGACAACATTCATAGATTATATAGTTATCTTATCATTTTGAGGTGAGGTAACTACCGGTTCCTCTCTTTCCCTAACCTAAAATGGGGGGAATATTATTTGGTTAATTATATAGAGGAATGTCCTCCACACTTGGCATAAGTTTTACATTTAGTGTGGGAATTATTTAGAAGCATGTTCTCTACACTTATTTAGTATTAAAAAACTCAAGATTATAGTGTAAGCATGTTTTTTAAACATGTTATCCACATTTTTACTTATATAATTTTTTATATTTATCCATATATAGTTGGGGAATGCTTTATAATCATGTTATCCACACATACACAGTTTATGAATTGACCAGAACACATAGTTATATGATTCATATTTATAGTTGTGGTAGAAATTTATACATTGGTACCATTTTTATACATAGTTTAAGAATGAGACATATATAAGGTGAATATTATATGAAATTTTTGCCTAATATTTTAAAATATAAATAAATTTCAAAGTAAAAAACTATTTTATGTACTATTACTAAATCATGAAAATTTATGTACTAATACACCAGTCAAATGTTTTACAAACTTTATTAAGCCAATTTAATGAATTAGTTGGTTTGATTTTTGGTATGTTTGAGGTGATTAAATAAATAAATATTTCCAAGTTTTTGAGTTTTAATTTATTATATCATCCACCCTCACCAATTTTTTAGTATGGTTGGGTTGCACGGTTGAGCTAATCTCAACTACTAGGTGATAACTCACATTTGATCTTGGATTGGGAGAATGTGTCTTCTAATATATCTCTCCTTTTATCTCTTTGGATATATGAAATTTATATATTTATATATATTTATTCTCATCTAAGCTTTATATCCTTTTAATGATGCACCTTTTTCAAATCAACTTTCCAATAGGCAAGGCAGTTACGTCGACACACAGGTGTACTCCTAAAACTTGTTCTTTCAATTTCACTCAATTTCAAGTGATTTAAATTATATATTGTATGAAATAATTAAATACTTTAACATTCTCTTATTTTCAGTTATTCATAAAAAAAATCACTCATACTTGACACATATAAAGATAAGGTGTGTTATACACACCTAGGTATGCATTCCTTTCTTTTAAACTAGCAATTTAATTACTATATTAAAGAGGAGAAATGTAGATGATATTTATGGATTATATATCACCTTAGTATTGTAAACTTTTAAAACTTATACCTTGGTTATTCATCTCAATTATGGGCCTTTCCCACTTTTGAAAGCCTCACATATATTATATATTATTCCCCTTAGCTTATCTCTTAACCTGACCAGTCTTATGTTGATGACCCATACATTCTATCTTGCCCAAAATGCTTAAAATGTACTTATCTTCCAAAATTTCAAGTTATGAGCCCATACATACTTTATTTATTCTTAGACACTCAACATCTAGGATAAACACTAGCATCAATACTAGTGTCTTAACTTGACATAAGTGTCTTGTGCCCTACAATCATTTAATTTGTCAGTAAAAATTATCTTAATGGTTGGCCTAAATGAATTAATACAAGTTAATTTTCCAAATTTATTTATATAAATACAAGAACAAACCTCATTCATTCCTCATGCATACATAGGACAACACCTAGTATTCAAACCAAAGAGCATTCAATTGAGAAAAACTTCCCTATTTTATCCTATTACCATATCGGTCATAGAAAAATACATACATAGGCATATAGTACTAAATGATAATGCCAAGAGCATGATTTTTCAAGTTGGAAGTTAGGTCACTGTTGTATTTGCTTTCCACATATTTTATGATTCACACACAAGCCAATTTCTAAGAGATAAATAAAAAATTATGAGGACCTCTTTGGATTATTGGATATTTAGGCACTACCCACTAATAGTGGGGCATTTGGGGGAGATCAAAATCATGTTCACACTAACTCATATTTCCTTAATGTCACTATGAAGATGAATAAATAAGGTTTTACAATTTCATGACGAAATTCAGTGTAAGAAATTCAGTTCCATAAATAGCCTTGTTATACATTCAATTTTTAGCCTATTCTCCACATAAGAAATTTAGTGTATATTTATATGTAAGTTTAGAACCCAATTGGAATATTGTATATTTGATTATCACCCTTGTGTTTATTCATTTATATATACACATTTAATAGGAATCTAGGGCTAGCTTGAAGTAATTATTACTTTTTAAGTTTAAATAATAAGATTGTATGAAAGTATAAAATTTAGTTGTAGTTGGTATGGAAATATACACTCAAATCAGATTATAATTCATATGTAGTAATTAAATTTGGATTGATAAAGAGTTTAATTTATTTAATAATTTCTTAAGTATGGAGGGGATTCAAGATCTAGTCTAACCAAGGTAACACCCACTTGCAAAGATTAAGTAGTCTTGTTTCGTATCCATTAGATAGTTTATTTTTTGTGTGTGTACATTATAATTCATTTCAATCTAATAAGTTTTTTCATTTTTATTATATATATGTATTTCAATCATGTTTTTTTGTTCTATAATTATCATTTTAGAAGCTTCCAAATAAAATATCTCTATTTTAGTTCCAAATATAGATTTAGATTTTATTTATTGAAATTTACTTTCATGTACTTTTATTTCATGAAATTTAAATTTTTCAAGTGTGGTTTTCCTATACATAACCTTTAAGAACCATAACATTTTAAGAACTATATTTTTGGAAGTTTCTTCCATTTTATTTCTATTTGGAAATTTCTTCAGCCATGTTTTTTTCCTCCTCAACATTGTTAAAAATTATTCTACCACTTTATTAATTTTAATTATTATACCTTAAGGGTGGCATCTTATATCATATTTTTACTCTTATACTCCTAAGATTTTGAAGTGTCTTTTGTTCACCTTATTTATTTGTTCTTCCTATTTATTCTCTTTTTAATCCTTTTTTCTTTCTCCTTTCTCACTTCATGTTATTTATTTATCTTTGTTTCTAATGTCTCATATACATTGTGTTTGTTCATGACATATTCTTGAGACTTTTACTTGGTGGCTTTCTATTTTTGCACTGGCTCTTCTTTTTAATTATTTTATTATTTTAGTCAATCGACCTTATTTTTCTCTTCTTATTTTGATATTTTTGTGTTATTTTTATTTTTCCTCCTCCATTTCCTTTTCTTTTATTTTCCACTTATCTTGTTCTTCCATCCAATTCTTTGGTATTTTTAAAAAATATTTCCTTTGAAATCATAAACTAAAAAAAGAGAATTTGTGGTCACTCAACTTCATAAGTAAGAACATCAGCAAGTTGATGCTTAATGGTCATTATCTCCATATGGGTTTTGATCAATTCTCTGATGGTTTTATATTTACCACAATATATTTGTCCATATATGCATGTAATGAATATTTATAATACATTTATAGGAAGAGTATTAGATATCCATAGTAAAAATCATGCTTACTAAATACACCCTAATTTGGTCAAGTAACCACAAGTACTATGTCTTTTACTACTCTTTCACATGAAGGTCTTAGTGATTATTATAACCCTTTTTCATGTGATAATTTTGGGTCTTTTGATCCTTATTATGCCTTCTTTTCCATATTTATTGCACCTCCAATGGTCCTAAGCCATCTCCTCCCAATCATAGGGGACCCTAACCTGTCCTACCCAATCTTAGCTTTAGTTTTAGGCATCAGGACACTACCAACCTTATATGGATAGTATCAACATGTGGTGCTAGTGTCCAATTATGGTTCTACTATCTAATGATCATTTTCTCCTATATTTTGGGTCCTAAACCTATCTTGAGCCTTATATTATGTTTTAATCCCTTTTTTGTGTCTTGATGGCAAAAAAAATGGATTCACATTTAAATCAAAGTTATTTAAATATAAATAGCCTCACAAGGGATTTTAAATATGACATTTACTATCTTGGCACATAATTACATAAAATTAATCAATAGTATAACTCAATACACTACATATTACTTAGTTATCACATCCATACTTGCATTCTCGATCAAAGAAGGGCCTAAGAAAAATTCATTCTAACATACCATTTGTATTTATTTTCAAATTTCCTAAGGGATAATTACATGTGATATGAGATATGTAGTATTGGGATTTATGTAGGTAGTGGATAGGATAAAAAAGGGTTCTATTCTATGTGATTGTAATATCCTATAGCCTAGTTTTTTCCTTTATTTTGAATTTGATCTAGTTGTTGTTTCATGTGTGTAGTTATTCATTAGGGTTTCATAAGATATTTACATGAAAAAATTACATAATAAAAACTCCAAAAGTCACAAAATCACCTGAAGGTGCCTCAAACTCTCCCACAACTTCTTTGAAAGTTTCAAATATCTCCTTGAAGGACACTAGTTCCATAATTGGACATGTAGCACATGGAACTAATATATTCGTAAGGTTACTAATGTTTCAAGCCTAATTTCATCTAAAATCATAGAAAAAAAGGTGTTTGACCTATTCTTAATCATGTTTTATCCTCTTGAGTCATAGAATTGCTTGTTTTGTTCTAGATAAGTACAATTTATTTACATATTTACAATTTTGGGAAAGTCTTATCAAATAAATCATTTCATATTTTCATTCTAATTTATTTATATAATAATCCTTTTAATAACTTATTATTTTCATGCACCTTGTCCTAAATAGTTAAAACATATGGTGGATCTAAATTACTTTGAATATTACTTATAATCCTAGTTTAGCCTAGGGTTTATCTTCATGTTTTTATGCACTCAATTACGATTAAACCTTCGATTTTTTATTAATTTTTGGAAAAACCTAGTTATTTAAAATAAATTATATATTATGGTTTCATTAATTTAATACTATTAATTTTTTTTAAAACAACCCTTGTCAAACAATAGATCCACATACTAGGTCCTTGTACATCAAAATACTAGCAATTAGGGTTTCATGTATAATCTTGATTTCTTCTACACATTGGGTTGAATATTTACCATAATTGCACATATACATATTTAATATTGCATTCTATATATTATTTGTTTTTTATTCATTATTTACAATGTCTTCTCTGTCAAGTTTAAAAGGACAACCAAGAAGCCTCTTACCCCTCACCCAAATGATGAATTTATGACTTTTTCTCATAATTATAATATTGAGTGGAGAAATTTTCATGATTTCACATTAGCACACAATAATTATTTCATTTATAATGATGATGATGACTATTTTTGTAATGATGGATATGAGGATTACTATACACATGGAAATGAAACTATTGATGATGATATACTAGATACATCTTCTTATCTTTCCTCTACCTATTATCTTACATCTCAAAATAAAACTAAAAATATAATTCTAAAATAAACTCTTATTTGTAGTTAATTTTTCTAATGTGATCCTATATTTTAAACTAATTTCACTACTTAATCAAATTAAATAAGTATAACTGCAATACACCAAGTCAACTTTTACATTATTCAAGTAACATAGAAAAGAGCAATGCATCTTCTTTACCCTTCTTGCTTAAATTTGAAAAAGAATGTATCAATGATACTACACCTACAAATTTAGAAAATAAAGTAGAAAAAATTATTTTATCACCTTCTTTTACTTTCCAAGCTCAATGCAATGATTTTTGTCAAAATATTGATAATGTAAATGTCTCTAAATATTCTCATACATGTCATAATATTCCAAATGAAAACATGATTGATACTTATTCTACCCTTCACTCAAAGATTGAAAGTAATAATCATTCATTCACTCCATTAATAACTAGTGAATAAATTCATTTCATTACACCCACACATGATGATATATTTCATAGTATTAAAAAGTTAAAATTTTATCTTAATCTCTCTCTTTTAGTGATCATGTGAATGATACTTATTATACTCTTAATTATACAAGTGAATTAAACTTTGATTTTGATGAACCTTGGAATAATGATGAATAATATGATTTTATAGAAGAAGACATTAAATCTAAACCATATAGTTCTCTCTCTACTTCACCTATTTATCATGTTCAAACTAATGCTAGGTTAAATTCTAAAAATTGCACACACAATTATTCTTATGTTCATAGTTTAAAAAGTACATTATAGTTCCTTAGCATGTGATACTTATTTGAAATTAAAAAAATAAGAGAAACCAATGAATTTCCCTTAACCCCCCTTACTATAGTAAAACATATTTATCAACTTAACCTACGTGGGGGTAATATCTCATTTCTATTTAACTAGGTCCAAGCTATCACCCCTCCAAAGGTTACAAAGAGAAAACCAGTCATCCTTATAAATAGTTTTCAATGAAATATACTAATGGCTAAGATAGAAAAAAAATCAAGAGTTAAATGAACCCATTGATGATGATAATATACCTTCACAAAAGATAATATCCTTGGTGTATGTTGTGGGTGATTTATAATAACATGTACACCATCTCACATTGGAGAGTAACGAATACAACTATTGGGATGATTCTAATTCCATCCATGGTAATCATATCTTACATAGAATTTTCACCATAATGTTTCCACCCATATTTTAGATACTAGTGTTGCCAATATTTGATGGGAATGGAGACCCATACATGCACCTTCAAGCTTATGGGAAACGCATGGCACATGCCACCAAAATGTTGACTCTACTATAGTTATTTCCAAATTCCCTAGAAGGGGATGAAATAAATTGGTTTTGTCATGCACTCCCTAGTGGGTAACTACATACATATGATGAGTTAGAAAGAATATTTCTTTGAAATTACATATAAGATAAGAGACCTTGAGTCACATATGAGAGGTTGCCTATTCTAAGATTCAAGACATGTATATATCAGTTGATTTACCAAATAATATATTTAGAGTTATAATACATTTTTTCCATAGACCTTATTTTTCCTCTTAATGATAAATTATTATATCAGACATCAAAATAATTATGGCATCAAATTAACAAGCTATAGTATTAGAGATAAAATTGGGACTAGTTGATACTCATTCAAATGTAGATTTGGATGTAGTTTTCCTAAAGACAATTTCATGTAACATGGTATTCTAACTCACTCCACTTTTGATTAATAAATAAGTGGAACATAAACAACCAATAAAAATTCTCAACAAGGGAAAATATCCACTTCATATATCACCTCTTATAGTGAGTAGAGATCATGCAACAAATAGAAGGGTTATACAATTTTAAGATAGAAATAGGCCTTATGATATATTTTATACATTAATAGATAAGGATAAAATCACATTTATATATACTCATCATCATCTAGCACACTATCTGTAATGGATAAAAAATAATCCACATTAAAAATTTCATAAGATAAATGGACATTCATATAATAATTGTTCTGTACTCTGAGATCATATTGACTAGTAGGTCAATAGAGGCATTATAACATTCATATAGTAGGAACTAATATCTCAATATCTAAAGTCTCCTAGATCACACTCCTCTATGACTGAGTTATCTAAAGATGTTCCCTTTAAGTATCCATTGGTTACTCATCATATGAGCCATGTGATTTATAGGACACATATTTATGAGAGATCTCATGCACCATAGATTGAATAGATATGGTAGCCAGTTCATAGAGATTAGAGCATAATCTCCATTTGTAAATTGATTAAGATATTTGGAAATAATCATAAATATTAGAACATAGTCTTAGTTTACCCAATAATTAAGATATTTGGAAACAAACATAGAGACCATAACATAGTTTTAGTTTTACCACCAATAAATATATTTACAAGATATCATAAAAATTATAACATAGTCCAATAACAAATTATGATAATTTATAGATATCACAGAGCTTAGAACATAATTTTTGTATGATAACTAATCAAGATATTTGCTACAAATTATGCACACCTAGATATTAGTAGTGTATCACATGTAATCCAAGTTCTAGAGTATAATTCTACACTGACACAACATAAGCATTATAGTCATTTGTTCACCATGCCATTTTGGTTTAGATAGTGCATATTTTAACTACATGATCCACACATAGATATCCTATGACACTCTCATAACATTTATACTAATAAATAATATTCCTATTCAGATATACATGTCTACTTAAACATTTATAAATAAATAAATTAATTAATTACAATTACATAGACACATAATATTCCAATATCACCATTTAATAGAATGAAAACAATCAAACACATGTAAAAATGCACAATGTAACCAAATGAAGATACCAATATACACAATGCCCATACAACAAAAAACATCCATATATATATATATATATATATATATATATATATATATATATATATATATATAACTTAGAGCATAATGTAAATATAAATATTATAAATAACTACAATAATTTGGACGTGTCCACTAGGACTAGGCCCCTCACTCTCACTCTTTGATAAATACATACTAAAAATAGAGGCCCCACTATCCGTATATGCTCTCTCTCTCTCTCTCTCTCTCTCTCTCTCTCTCTCTCTCTCTCTCTCTCTCTCTCTCTCTCTCTCTCTCTCTCTCTCTCTCTCTCTCTCTCTCTCTCTCTCTCTCTCTCTCTCTCTCTCTCTCTCTCTCTCTCACACACACACACACACACACACACACATAACATACCTAATTTAACTAAACACTTCATGTTTTCACTATAGACATATATAATCATCCACTATTTAGCTACTTGCCCCACCTAGAGCATTGGGTACATGCATAGTCTATCTTTGTAACTCTACATGTGGCTCATATGTATTAGTATCCACTCACATATATTCCATAATAAATATGGTTGGTCTTTCAAATAAATGAGTATGGATAATAGTAATATCCATTTACCTCTCCATTAATCCATCATCTATGGCATCATCAAGGATATGTCATGTTAGTAATAAAGACACAGACTCAATGGTAGTCTCTCAATAGTTATCATTACCTGAATATACACATACCAACATAATACATTAGATACCTACCCAAGTAAATAAGTAACTAAGTAGAATATAAAAAAATGCAATAGAAAACTACCATCAACATCCATAAGGGATCCACATCCAACATATCCTCCATGATGATCCCACCTATAAAGAAAAGAGGTTACCATATATGCTCCCTCTATTAGGTTTGATATGCATTAGTAGATCCTATATCATCCACATCTAGTATATCAACCACTTGATCCTATTATATTAATGTAATTAGAAATAACTCTATATTGGATGGCTTGGGCCTACTCTCTAGCCTCATCAGAGCTCAAGAACTCCTTAACCACCCCAATAGCACTGGTGGCACATCCTACATAACACCAAACATCCATGTCACTTATTCATACTAAAACCTCTTGAATACATTGACACAATAGTCATGCATATAGAAAATCACTCATACCCATCTCAATTAAGCATCATCCTTAGGGCATTCATCATATCCCTTGTAGGGATTCCAAATAATGTCTCCAGATGTTAGCCTATCAAGTACCTAATAACATTGTAATGTGATCCTTTTGGGTACATGAGTCATACTATTCCACCTCTTTACAAGTGTCTAAGGGTGATACCAATCACCTCATCAAGGTAACATAGGTCTACTCATTGTTATATGCTCATATGCCTAATAAAACAATAGTTTGGAAGAACCAATACCTCTTACACACATCTCTTGAGTAAAGCAGTATAAATCATAATATAAATGGGATATAATAGTGTGACCCAATGAGTACATAGTGTCATGTTCCTCTATTTACTTTATTATATCAAGTATAATGTATGAGATTAACACCTTTATCCCATACATGGCCACAAATAAATCCAATATAACTACTAAGAACTTCTACAACCATAAAACATTCATTATGACAATTAGTGATAATAATATATCAGTATGGCTCCTTTCCTAATTATTTATTATAGATAACATAAAAATACATCATAGCCCACTATATAGCTCATTAACTAGTATCATCCTATATTACTACTCTTGCCTTAGTAATTAGTAACTTCAAAATCCTATACACATCCTCTAGATTGGCATTCATCTCCCTAATAGGTAGCCAAAATATGCATGTATCTACATCTCACCTCTCACATAATATTGTCAACATGTGTTAATCCTAAGGCATTAGATCTAATGATGCCACATGACACAAACTAGATCTATCTATCACATCCATCTCTACATATATCAAGGGTAATCCAAAACTCTCTCATGCACACATCCACCTATAAAATACAACTAAATATAGCATTAGCATCACAAAAAATCTAATAAATTGACAATAATAGTCATAAAATCGCATTTAATAATAACAAGCACCACAAACTAGGCTATCACAAATTCTAAGATGAAACATATGATGTAGAGTCTATAAATTATTGTGTAAGGATGGAAGACTATCATGAATAGGACCTAAAACTCTATTTATAGATTGTAAATGAGTACCAAACAAAGGACACCCTACTACTTGGTACTATATTCCACTTTATGATAATGTTTGCCACTTTCGGTGCTATTTCCCACTTTTGGTGCTATTATCTTGACAGTCTAGCATTTTTGGGTTTTTCTTGGTAGCCCTATGACACCCTATTAGTGAAATATTGAAGCTCATGACTATGTGGAACTCACTATGTGTTAGCATCTATCTTCAGTACCTATATTATCTTGCATACATGGAAACAACAAAGGAAATCAAATCATAAAGTGTAGGGGGGGGAATTAGGTTATTATAATAATGATCACGTAATCAAGAACCCCTACTATTCTGATTGATGCCTACATTAACCCTCATGCCAAGGGTCTTAAATTTGATGTAGTTATCCCTTAGGAAACATGCATAATCAATGTGCATGAGTGATGTAAGAATTAATTTCATAACTAGGCCCTTCTTTGATCAAGTATGAAAATCTATGTGTGATGCAGAGAAGCTAAGTTGTGCTATTGATTGATTTTATTAAGTCTCATGTGCCAAAATAGTAAGTGCTAGATATAAAATCCCTTGTATAGTAATTTATATAGGAGACTCATTAATTTAAAATATGGGATATTTTATTATATTTTACTGACATTGGGAAAATTAGACGTGAAGTAAAAAAAAGGGTAAGGCTCATCCTATGGAAGAAGCTCACTATTGGGGCTAAAATTGGACTTGGACAATAGTACAAAAAATTAGACACCTTAGGTTTTCATCGTTGTAGTCTTATTTGGGCACTATTGTCTAGTGGATGTGGGACCTAGGGGAATGGGTCTAGACCTAAAATATGTTCTTGGGCCTGAAAGGGTTAAGTCAAGAATGCTACAGATGTTTGGGAATATGCATAAATATGTCTAGGGAATATAGAAAGACCAAGACAAGTCAAATGAGAGGACATGGCTAAATGTGAATAAAAGTTCATAATCTCTAGTCAGATTCTCATATGAAAGGACTATGATAAGACATAATATGTGTGTTTTCTTGACCAATGTAGGGTGTATACATTTACCTCCCTTTTAATCTAGTGATGTAATGAAATGAGTTACTAGAGTAAAAGAAAGAAATAAGATGATTACCTAGACTTACCTAAGTGAAGATAAGTATGCAGAAGAAAAGGGTCTAACTTCCTAGCTAGGGAAGTGGATGAAGAACTTGAAATAATGCTAGGAGAAAGAAGGAATCCTTGTAATAAATGCCCCATGTATTGAATCTAAATAATGGCTCCAAAAATAAGGAATCCTTTTGATAGATGCCCCCTATACTGAATCTGAATAGTGATTTAAGAAATATAGAATACCTATAGTAGATTCCCATTGTAATGAATCTAAATAATATAAAATTGATTTGAGAAGTGATTAGAGGTCTAAAACCAATGCTTGTCCTCTATCCTACATAAACTCCTATGTTTGATTCTAAGTAACATTATGAACTAATCATTATAGATGATCATGTGGTCTAACATAGTGAAAACCTGAGTAATACCTATGTTTAACCTAAAAATGCTAGTAAATGTGTGAGAAGAAGATGGCATATACTACCATCCTAATTTGTATAATCCTAGAAGCTTAAGGAAATGAACACCTGTGTCATGACCCCAAATTTGGTATGTCACTGATATGTCTAGATAATCTAGAAATCTATATAACCACATGTGATATGATCTATTGTGTCATGTCCCATGTGAAAAAATGGATATCAAAATAATCTGCCATACACTATGACTATAATCTACTATTTGGTTTATAATTATGTCATGTTGTATGAAGCTATATGTGTGAGGCATGTAATAATGTGTATACCCCCAAATTTGGTATCTAGATAGTTTGTATATCTATAAATTGAAGGTGTATCCCTCTAAATGTCATAAATAATGTTGAGTGACCCAATGTAATCTGAGTCACTATATAATTTTGACCAATCTAAGCTAAGTAGTGCTAAGTAACCCAATGTGATATGAACCACTGTATAATCTCAACCAATCTAAGCTAAGTAATGCTAAGTGAGCTAATGTGATATGAACCACTATATAATCTCAACAAATCTGAGCTGAGTAATGCTAATAATTTGATTGTTAAAGGTGTGAGAACCATGGTGTATCCATCTATGATAATAGATATATGTGTTAGATAAGTGTAGGAATAGGAATAGTAAGAATGATGCCCCCCTTTTGGGGAGAGGGATAAGATATATGATGGAGGAGGTTGAGCCAAAAGTGATGAATAGTGGTGGAATGTATAAGACCTGAGTTGATATGTATTGAATTTATTTAGAGTCTAGTGTTGAATTGGTGTAATTGAATTACTATGAGTGAAAAGTGTCTTTGATTGATTATTTGAATAGGTTGGGTTGCTTGGATTTTTTGAATGAGTGTTGATTGGTGAGAACTAATTTGTATGCCTAGTTATTATAAAGGTGTGTGAATTCCATAGTACTCAGATGACTTAGTGAAAGAGTAGATATTGTGTGATGTTGTAAGTGTCATTACAAATCTAAGGATCAAAATGGTTTGTAAAATAGAGCCACAGTGCTCTTGTTATGAGAAAAATAGTGTTTTTACTTTTGAATAGAATAGTAGGTTAATCTAAGAATCTATATTGACTTTGAGTTCATTTGTGCAGTGATAAGTTTGAGATATTAGAGATTTGGAGTTCAAGATACTAAAGAGATAAGTACCTTTTATAACATGTTTTGAGTAGCTGGTGGCCTAAATTGAGGCCAATGAGGAGATCAGCTTGGTGAGTAAGTTGGTCATTTGATTTTTGCATATTTAGAAGCCTATTTTAATCATTTTTGAGCTATTTTGAGTGGTTTAAAATATGCTTGATTAGTTCCAATGATCCTATCCTAGAGGCAGTGCTACTATCTAAAGCTTAGCACTATTGTCTAGGTTTTGGTGTTATTGTCCAGTGCTAGTGTCCTTTTGCAGCACTAATGTCCATTGTTGATGACTTTTAGAGTTTCTAATTTGTTATTTGTTATTGTATAGTTTGGATATTTACTTGTCATGATTACCTAATGTATCTATTTATTTTTGGTGTGTTTTATAGGGTAAGGTGTGGATGAGAGTTCCATAGAGTCCAGGTTATGAAGACACTGAGGATGTTTCCATTATTAGTTGATGAGTGTACTATGATGGATAGGGATAGATTGGGTCATGTGTGTGACTTGGGTACTATATAGTGGAATAAGTATCTAATTACCACCTTATGTGAGGGGTGGAATGTTGATACTTATACATTTTAGCTTCCTACTCAGGAGTTTAATGTTACTCGATAGGATGTATACTAGATTTTGCATTTATGGATTAGTGAGCAACATGTGACATTACAAGATGATATGGGTAAAGATTCCATTTATAGAGCATCTAGATACTTTTCTAGGGTTCCTATAGGAGTACATCACTAAGGTAGTGATAGTGATGTGCTTTTGGTAGTGATTATGTAGTCAAGTATTTCATGCTTATAGAAATGGTTAGTTGTGTTGTTGGCTTCATTTGTTGTAGTGGATGGTAGTGAAGTGTTTATTGCCTATATGATGCATAAGATTATTTTTAGTATTGAGATGTATGGTATAGTGTTCTCATGGGGTAGGAATATTCTTTGCTACTCGTATAGGGATTTATATAGATTTACTCAGGAGGCATTTAGCGATGGTGTGGGTGTGGCCACATTGTTACATTACTAGGAGTATGAGCACATAGCAGTTGTGTGATTTATTGGGTTACCTTAGGTGAGCAAGGCATATCTACAACCATTTGGTGAGTGATAGATAAGATAGTTGGCTATCAGATCCCATAGGATAGATAAATATATGAGGGTACTCGACAAGTTTGTGGTCCATGATATCATATGGAGGCCATATAGAGGATTCTCATGATGGCCTAAGGATGGAGAACAACTATGACATAATAGGGTGAGTTTTTGGTTACATGATCATTATCCTAGACTTTGAGTGCTCTCAAAACAATCATATGATGAGGCAGTTTTGAGTTTGATAGGGTGTTCCTCCTATAAAATGGGAATGGTTGAGGAGTGCATGGGTACCAGTGAGAGTAGGGGCTCATGTGAGACCTACTAAGGTTGAGTTGGCACCTTTACCTATAGATGCATATGATGTTGTTATAGATGTTCTTGATGTTCTTGATGTTGGATGTATTGAGGGATATAATACATGGTGGGACAAGGAGTAGTGGGATCCATTATACCCCATGAATAGAGTGTATTTTCTTATGTATAAAGATATTGAGCTAATCCATATGATGGGAGGTAGTCAACAATTATATTTGAATTACTTCTATGTTTGTGTTTGAGTTTGTATTTTGAATGTACATATATAATTTCTCATTTTCTTTCTTATGTGTGTAGGTGGGGTGGGAGGTGTACAAGATGAGGCACCTACTAGGATTACTAGTGGGGATGATGTGTTATGAGAGACTACCATTGAGTCTACCCTACATGAGTTTACATGACATGTTCTTGATGATGTTTTGGAGGAGGGATTGATAGAGAGAGTGACTATTATGGATGGTTTATATGCTCATTTATTTGATCAGGATGTTATAGCTACAACTAGATATGTTAAGGCAATTAGAAAGAGAGATGAGCTAAGGGTTGAGTGAGATATGCATAAGACGCCTCCTCTTGATTATGGATCAGTGAGTTCAAAGATTTTGGTTGATTAAATGGATCTTCAATGGTGACATGAAAACTTATGTGAGGTGTATGGCCATTTGATGTGTTAGGTTGTGGAGCTAAAAGCTTCACTGATGTAGACATGGAGGAGGTTGCAGGAGAGTTGCAGAAGTGTCACGGAGACTGGCGTTTGGTCTGGCCAACCGACATTGACAGTATTGGACAAGAATGCAACCGATGTCGGTCATGGATCGGCCAACATCGGTGACCCCCAGGCGGATAGGGACCGACGTCGGTCACCTGTGTGGTTCGACTGCGAGCTTATTACGGGCAGTTAGCTAACGAACCAAGTGTTTGCATGAAGAGAGCTATTTTTAGACTGAGAGCTGCGGATCTAATTATTGTAATTAGATGTCTAATTATTGTTTGGATGAGATATATATAATAGACTCATGGTTGTATTAGAAAATTGTTCTAGTTTGAGTTGAGCAAAGTTTGCTCCTTCTGTGTGTGAAGTGAGTAAGGGTGTTCCTCCTAGTTCCCTATCAGTGCCAAGCTTGGTACTGGTTGGAGAATCATAAGGACTTGGTGAGGCAAGGACAAGGGTTCTTTAGAGTGTAGAGTGATCTACATGGTAAGTAAGATCGTTGATCTGTAGGTGTATGTGTGTGCAAGGTCAAGGTTCACAGGGGAGCATAACCGTGTTTGATTTGCAAGTGTGCAGGATCATATAGACAGCAACACAACAGGGAGTAGTATCAGGTAGGATCTACTTGGAGTACAGGTGTGTACTCAGATAGAGCTAAGAGGAAGGCAAGGGAGTTCCTTCCATAAGTATGGTCTATTGAAGTGCAGGTTATTGCAGGTTCATGGGAGATCTACTTGAAGTACCTTGAGTACTTGTGGAGCACGTGGAGTGCTTGTGGAGTGCGTGGAGCACTTGTGGTGTGCGTGGAGCACAGGAGGTGAACACCAACTCTGTATTTGAGTTGGGTGTTGGGACCTGAGAGGGAGAGCTTTGGGGGAAGAATTACTGTTCACTTGAGGTGTGGCGAGCCTCTGAAGAGGTGGTGGAGAAGAAGTGGCATCTTCTTTATTGTATTCTTTTTTGTATAAAGTGTTAATACAATTTGTGTATTGTCTCTCATATCATGTGTTATTCTAAATTCTAGTTACTTGGTGAATCTGGTTAATTTTTGCATATTAAGTTGCTTGGTTTGGTAATCAATTGTGTGCTTCCGGTTTATCTCCCAACAAGTGGTATCAGAGCTAAGGTTGCAGGAAGCAGGTTTTGTGTTTGGTTACAGGTCACTCTCAGGGGTTTTTGATCGAGTGGGAGTAGAGCAACAATAGATCAAAGTAAGCTAAGAATGGAGGAGTTGAAAAGCACAAATGGTCACTCACGCTCCTATGGAAAGAAAGAGCAGGTAAAAGATTATTGTTGGTTGGTAGCAGATCAGCATGAAGAAACTGAAGAAGCAGATGTAGCAGGTATTGTTGCATAGGATGCTCTGGGAGGTTTCTTGGATAAAGTTGAATCTTGGATAAAAGATTCGATTGCCTCTTTCCATGCAGCCCTAGGTAGAGGAGTTGGTGAGCCTTGCCAAAGAATTGGCAAAGGGGAAGTGAAGCTGAAATTGCAGGCGGCCAACACACAGGGGTTGATGAAGGTCATGCAGGTCCCAAGTTTGGAGATATGACTAATTTCTTCAGAAAGATTGGGTGATGAGAGATGCACAAGAACTCTCACAGTGGATGCACTTGAATTAGCTGGTGGTAAGAAAACAAGTACCCTTTATCTACTTGTTTATATTACTGATTCTTCTTCTATTGCGAAGACGTGGCTTCGTAGGCTTGGTCACATGAGCAGGAAGGAGATGCATGTTCTTAAGTGGAAGACAGATATATTTGACAGGGTTAAGAACTGGAAAGCCTTGGTGTTCTTGGAGGAGATGGCAGACAGAACCCAGTGGATGTGGCTAGATACTTCTGAGCAGGGCAGTTTGGACATGGGTATTGATTCAAAGGAGCTCGTGGGTAAAAAGTCATCACTCACAGACAAACACAGGTACCGATGTTAGTCAGGAGGAACCGGTGTCGAACAGATAGGTGCCGATGTCGGTCATGTGCAGACTAAAGCTAGCGATGTTGGGTAGGGTAAGACCGACGTCGGTCAGGTGGACCGACGTCGGCAGTAGGTAAGACCGATGTCAGTTAGAGGACCGACGTTAGCAGAAGGGACACCGCAAGGTCGGTAGTTAGGGACAGATGCATGGGAACCGATGTCAGTCAGATGCAGACTTTGGGGTGACTGAGGTCGTTCACTGTAATGGATTTTGGGTGGACAGCACACTGTCAAGGAGTCTCAAACACCCATACGGAGGACTGAAGACGTAAGTAGGCCCTCAAATTTGTTGTTCCTCTTCTTTATACATGTTGCTGATTGTAGAGCAGGAAGGATCTAGGAAACAGGTGTGAGCTTGGCATAGATGAGGATGTGATTCCTTGGAGGAGAACCAAACAGGTGTTTTGGGTAGGGTTGCCAGCAGGTATGAAAGCACAGAGATGAATGGATTCCTTAGTAGAAGAATAGAGAGAACGGATACGTGAGATGGAAGACCAGGTACATGGTCTTGAGGAGCTGCAGGACAGTG